>JAXQQM020065284.1:0-162500 GCA_034641835.2 Pinus albicaulis | reverse complement strand
AACTTTGTAAATTGTAGTGGAGACTAAAGCCTATAGGTTTTGGTCTAATAGAAATCATGATTCCATCAAGTGGTATTAGAGTGATAGGTCTTGAGTTCGAAACTCACCTGGTTCACATTGGAGTAATATGGATGTTTCAAATGAGTTGGTGTCTGACTTGGCCATAAATTTGGATGTTATGGAATTATTAATTCAATTTTTTTAATGATATTTATATTTTAAAATAAAAAATTAATTAAATATATTTTCTATTAATTTTTCTAATTCAGTATATAATATTTATGTTAATTTATTATATATAATTTGTTAAAGCAATATATACTATTATACAACTTGAGGAGACTTAATGATGAAGAGCATTATTTGTTTGTAAGAGGTCATGACTTCAAATCGAGATGTATTCTTCCAATTTAATTTGATTATTGAAAATTTACATACATTATATGCATGGATAAACATGAGTGGATTATGTTTGAGATGACTTAGTTTTGGATATATAATAACAGAAGAAAAATAGTAAAGTCATTAAGGCTCAGAAATCCTTTCGTAGATATTGATAGAAAGGGTGGTATATTAAGAAAGATATTTGAAGGGTTCATCATAGCCTTCTGTTAACCATATAGGTCATTCTGAATCAAAAAACACACCACCTATGTTGGTGGTAGCCTCATACTGAGAGGTTTTACCTCTGAGATTGTCTACAACAATTTTTTTGTTGCAGTAAGTTTGATACTTCTCCACATGGATGGAAAATAAGGGATTTTATGGTTTCTTTTCCTTCTTTCTTTGAGATATTAGATTTCCTTGAATGGGAAGCTTGGTACATTGATGAATCAAGTATCCATTATCCAAATTTTCCTCGCAAGTTGGAGGAAGGTAGAAGAGGTGGTGGAGGAGGAAATAAAATTCCCAGAGTCCCTAATGCTGCCCTGAGAGTAGATTGAATATGGACTAAGTGGATATTTATGCCCAAAATTTTACTTTCCACAACACACAATTCCCCTTCCTTATCACTTTAACGAAAAAATATTAGAGGAAATGTCAACCTAAAAGTGGAATCCTAAGGAAAAATAATAAAACAATGTTATAATAATAAAATAATAGTTATGAATTTTGAAGGGAAAAGAAGAAAAATAAAATTTTAATTATATTTTTGGCTTATCGCGTTATAGGCTTACTCAAATTTCAAGTTTACACATTCATCGTATGCATACTTTTGAGAAGACCCATATTGATAAAAATGAAGATACACTAAAAAATGTGTTATGTTTTTTTAATGTATCTTATTTTTTTATCAATGTGGGTCTTCTCAAAAGTATGCATAATGGGTACTCGTTGGAGGTTGAATTTAATTTTACATCGAATGAGTGCCTACATTTGAAATTTGAGTAAACCTATAAGGAGATAAGTAAAAAATACGATTAAAAAAATTGTTATTCTTACTTTCCCTACAAAATATTTACTTGTACCTATTTTTAAATTTAAATTATCTAGTTTGGTTTACATATTATGACATGGAAATTACGTGAAAAAATCACTTTTAGGCTAAATTTTCCTCTAATGAAGTTCCTACCTTCAAAGGGACCGTTGCCAATTGTTCCTATTCCCGTGCACTTCCATAGCTGTGACCAATTATCAAATATAATGTATTAAATCTTCATCCAAATATTTTACCCCTTGGAAATGTCATGGAGGGGGAGGATGATGACATCTTCCTTCCTCTCCTCTCATAGCGTATCCTCATTCATAGACCATAATTATCAGAGAAGAAAAATATCTATATTCAGTGCCAATCTCCTCAACCTTCACTGCTCTACAAATGAAACAAAGACAACCAACTACATAGAAGTACGTGGGAATGAATGTCTCTCTAAGGAATAATATCTAAATCGATGTCCCAAGTAGTCTATGTATTTCGAATCCTTATCTATCCACCACCTTCCCCTCTACATTGAAATCAATCTGAAACATTAATGGATGATTATCACAACTAAAACTTATCAATTAATGCTCTATATTGCGTTGGCATGGGAGACATTATGGAAATCATAATTTGATAGGGAACCCTAATTCAGGGTTTGTGCATGGAGTATTATATAAGCTTTCAAAATAAATTCTTCATGGTGATAGAAGTTCTATTTTTTTTTTCTGTGAGGAATTAAGAGCATAAGTAAATTATTCTCTAAGTTACATTATAAGAAATTTGGAAGAAACAGAATCCATGTACATTAGACATTAACCTACAAATATGACTCCCACATAAAAGAATAGGAGAAAAGGGGATATTAGAATTTTGAAGAGGCTTGATCTGAGCTCGAAAATAACCTTAATGAAATATAAACCATCTAATAAATTGAAATTGAACATTCAATTTTTGAATATGCAAGAGTTCATAATCATGATTAAAGATAATTGGAAACCTACGATTACTATTTAAGAGAATTTTCATTTATCTAATTTTAAAATAAAATATGAAATAAGAAAGAAAACGTAGCTACCTAATGGGAAGGAGATAAAAATAAAAAAAATAGGATATGTTATTCAAATAAGTGGAATGGTAGAATATTTGAAAAAAAAATTACAATAGTAATGGGTATCGCAGTTTGAATGAGGATAAAAAATTTAGTGTAAAGCTTGCAGAATAAAAGAGATAAGAACATAATATTGGTTAAATAATAATGAATGCTTAATACTAGGGCCATATGAATAAAAGCAAGGCCATGAAAATACCAAGTTTTACTTAGACATGTAATAATAGGAATAGCATCAACTCATTTTGGAAAATTAACAAGAGAAATTATAGTCCAACAATATGTTTTTGAAGGAGTCAATTACTTCTAGGGACCCTAGGGTTGTTATAATTATGTAAGTAGTATAGCTATAAAAATAATTTCCTAGACTTGTAAATATGAAAAAAAAAAGTTGTAAAATCACAATTTCAACAAATATTATAGATATTTTAAAAAGATAATATTGCCACATGGCCTTCCTATATAATTATTTATAGGTTGTTTTGAGTTCTCAGAAAAATACTTAAATTGTAGGAGATTATAAAACTAATTTTATAACATTGATTCCTGAAAACAAAACCCAAAAAACCTTTGAAAAAAAAAGTCAATGTCCTTATACAATTTCATCTACACAATTATCTCGAAGTTTATTGTGAAAAGAGTGAAAGGTGTTTTATCAAGGAAATTTATGGCCAATAGTTTGAGTTTTTATAGGGAATACAATTCCAAAAGAGAATGGGGATCACACAATAAATTATTCACCCAATGAAGGTTATGGATTAAAGATCAATGGTGATTAAAGTTGACATCTATAAATCACATGATAAGGTAAGATTGATTTGCCTAAGATTTATTCTTATACAATTCTATTTGTTATTTGGGTGAGGACCTATATTACTTCGTTATATTTGGCTATCATAATCAATTAGTTGACACCTCGATGGCCTAAACTAGGAAGGGATATTAGATAAGTGTTCCCCTCACTGACTTTTCTATTGTTTTAGTTTCTAAATTAGTAAATAGGTTAATAAAGGAGGCTTTAAAAAATGGTCATTTCAAAGTGATAAATGATGGAACAAGAAGAGTAATTAATAAAGTTGGAGGTATATTGGTGTTGTAGCATCTACAACCCCACTCCAAAAAATTTCCTACGCTTAAATTTTAGAGCGTACCTTTTGTCTATAGGAAATATCATTTTCACTATCGTTAACTATTCTTTTTTATTTTATAGTGTTTTAATCACTTATATTTGCATGGAACACTTTCGTGACGATGATATATTCTTTTCAATGATAGTTGAATGAATTTTTATGGAAATTAAACTCTCTCCCAAACACAAGGTAAATATTTTCCTGATTTAACACTATTTGTTAGTCTTCCCTCAAGGAACTACAGAATCCCATGCAACTAGAAACTAAAAAACTCCTTAATAAACTGAGTTGCATAATACTATGACATAGGAATTCATTGAGAAAGTTAAATGCATTATCCTCGTATGAGAGTCAACACTACACAATCTACTGAGAAAGTGAACTCTGTAATACCTTGTGACTAAAAATTGCACAGTATTTCCTACCAGTTGACTGCACAGTATTCCAAAACAAGCCAATTATGCATCCCTAAAAAATAGGGAGTGCACATTCCTCTTTGACCATGTGGCACAAGTTTCTATTTCCGATCTATGGACAAGTTTCTCTTTCTCCTTGATTTTATTCATGCACATCATAAACCATAACCCTAATTCCATGGGGTTAAATATATATAATAAAGGTTTTTAGAGCTCATTTTCACATTTTATATTGGAGCGATAGCCATATCCATGAGTTAAAGGAGCTTCAGATTTGGTTTTCAATTATTTTCCAAGTAAGTTTCTAAAGTGTCACTTTTTTCTACATTTTCCATCGCTTTTGTTTGTTTTGTGTGTGAAACTGCCAATTTTCCTGTTTCTTCTTGTATTTATTAGATTTTATGCTATTATTACCTTGTACAAGTGTTTTTTCAGTCTATGGATTTATTTTTACCAGAATCACATCCCTTCCCAGTCTTTTCTCCTAACAACAGTTACGACTGATAGGTCTTTTTATGCATGCATTTTATATCCTTCATTTGTTCTTATCTGGTCAACACTTGTGATTGGTATAACTCATTGAAAATAAAATCTACACTTATCTCTTCCTCATTCCCAAATCTGAATCTTTTCTCTCTCTTGGTATGAACTACAACATCCTTAAGGTTTGCTGCCTCCTCCCATTATGCATTGTGTTATCCAAATTTACGTAGGAACAAAATTAACTAAAAATTCAAAATATAAACACAATGCTACAAAAAAAATTAACTTTAATTCATTAATGATATATAATGGATAATTTTTACATGCCAAATAGAAATAACCTAGCTCGGGTGAGGGTAGCTTATCTCTCAGAAGAGATGTGATGGCTACATACCTCTAAATTTTGTTACAATGAGGCTCGAAGGAATTTTTACTATTATGAAATAAGGTATAACACTAAATATCTAAAAACCTAACCCTAGGAGATGAAAAAAGTTTGTGGGCCCCTTTAGTTCATATATCAACCTCTTGGCGTCATAAGTTTTGCATACAATCTTTGTCTAATGCTTATAATACCTTGTTAGAAATATATATCCAATGAATAGAAAATTTGGATAAAAACCCATGTTATTGGGTATAATATTTCCCATTTAACCAAAAAAACATCTTCTAGGGCCTCAAAATGGCTCTAGAAGTTGAGGACTCAAAAAAATGCCAAAAATAGTAAATTGTGCTACAATTAAGGGAATAGAAAAAAAAATTGGGGGTCTAATTGGAGTAGAAGGGTGGCCACCAATATACACATGGATAATTCCTCCTACATTAAAAGTTAATGGTCCCCATTGCATTGAGTGCCTCCATGAGATGGGGAAACTTCTGTTGAATTTAGTCCCTGGTGCATGAGCTAAAAAAATTTAAAAACTCGATATAGTTGGAGCATTTATTTGTGAGTTTTCATGATCTATGTTTCCATGATCTGATCAAATTTTTTATGTTTAATGCATTCTAGGTTGAGCTATGGTGGTGTCAACTACTCAACGATTTCTTATGTGTCCAACAATGGTGGAAATTAGGGCCAAAGGTGGTCCACATTTAATATGAGGTGAAAGCCACAAAATCAGAGAATACTGAGATCAAAAGTGTTTTATCCCACAATCTTGGGGATGGTGTAAGTCTTGTATCAAAGGAACCAAGGCTTTTGATGGGTTCCAAAAATTCATTATATTTTCAGATGTAATGAAACTTTATCACCCACCTGAAACTTATGTGGCACCCAATGGTTATCATGCCATTTATTATACTTAGCATTGGATTTCTCAAAGATGTCATTAACCTGCTATGAGTTGTGTTGAATGTGCTCAATAAATATGGCTACTTTATCAGCTTCAGACTGAACATGGTCAGAGTCTTCCTGTGTAGTTGCAAAAACAAATGCAACATCAAGGGGACATAATGGTTGAAATCCTAAGCCCACTTCAAATGGACTATGGTCAGTCGAGCTATGGAGAGATTTGTTACAGTTATGTTGCATAGAGGCAATAATCTCATCCCATTTTCATGGATGCTTGGAGTTGTACATGTGAAGTATGTGCATAGTCATCCTTTTGATGACCTTTGTATTGCCATGAGTGTGGGGCTAGAATGTAGTCGACTTGGTGAGCTTGGTGTCCAATAATGCCCAAATTTTCATGCAAATTTTTCTTAGGATATTGATATCTTTATACGATATAATGACCTATAGGATCCCAAAATGCACCCACAATTATACAAAGATGTCTTTGGCAATGGCTTCTGCTGTAATACTCTTATTGTGGGCAGCCAATATGGGCATCTTAGAAAAATTTTCAACTACAACAAATATATAGTCATTTCCATGTCTGGTAGAAGGATGGCTAGAAATATAGTCCATGGAGATGAATTCCAATGGCTGACTAGGATTATGAAGAAGGGTATATAGGCATTTCTTCTTAAATTTTGGTTTGGCCATGGCATAACCAGTGCAAGAGATGATCTATTTTGCAACATCCTCTGAAATATTTGGTTAATAAAAATACTTATATAAAACGACCACATTTTTATCCGCACCAAAGTGTCCCATGACCCGACTTTAGTGTGCCTCCCAAATTAGCTTGGCACACTCGTTTGAAGGAACAAAATGTGGCCTAGGTAGCATAATAATGCATCTTGGAGGTGGAAGAGAACTTTCTTGCCATCCACTTACATCTAGTATGTGGTAGCCAACTCAAGATAATTTTTATATATTTTTGGCCATCCAAAGTTCTTGTTTCCATAAGAGTTGAGAAAAATGGTCAATGTTGCAACATGGGTATGACTTAGGCAATTAGAAACTCGATTGGTGCTACCATTCTTGTATTTAATGTTCAAATGAAATTGTTACAGATATGTGTACCACTTATGATGGTGATCATTTTGAAACTCCCTTGTGTATGTACAAATTGAAGATGTTTGTGATTGTGTGGATGACCATCTCCTTCCCCACAATGTAATGTTTCCATTGTTTACATTATTGGATACATATCTTTATCATAGGTGGGATATTTTAAAATTGTATCGTAAAGTGTCTCATTTTTATAGACCACTGGATGCCCTATTTCGATGATAGCTGCATCAATAACATAGTCAGAGGTGTTTGTCTCAACTTCAAATGGTTGTTGCAAGTCTAGAAGATTAAAGATGATGCTTCATGTTAGTATTAAAATTCTTAGTATGTGTACAAAAGAATCTTCCCTTAAATTGATGTTTGAATAAAACCCTAACAATGAAATATGGTTGTATACACTTGTGATCTGCAATAAAAAATGAAGAAAAGCCTACATCCAAACATATATTGCAAAAATAAACACATAATAGTAAGAAATTAAAGTGTAATAGCCCAACGATGGAATTAATCAATTGATAATTTTATTAAATCACCTAGTGAGGAGAAATTATAACATGGGTCTATAGTTTCCCCTATGTGGGATGGTTCCTCTTCTTGTCCTTGTGCTTAAGCTATGAGATTCTCTCTAAACTTGCAATGGGAAAGAAAACAAAAAGAAAATTGAACTAAAGTTGGAGCTCAAGTGTAATGAAACGATAATGGTGATGATGAAAATGGTCAGGGTGAAGAATGGAGAGAAAACCCTCTCTTTACAAAAAAAATATTAGAATAGATTGAGAATTAGAAAAGAATAAAATATTGTTGACTATTTCAAAATCCAGTCATTGTGGATATTTTATTATAATTTTTTAGAGGGAAAAGGTATTTAACAGGTCAAATATCTTTATTTAGAAATTGGTTGAAGTAATTAATAGTTAAAAATGATTTACTAATCACTTTGTGAGAATTAAAAAGGAAAGAATTCTTAAATAATGGTTTAATAATGATCTCATAAGAAAAATAGAGGATAAATAGGAATAATAAACAAATAAAGGTTTATTTATTTTTTCCAAGGTGATTAAGTCAAATGTGATAAGAAATAATTATCAAATAATGATTTAATAATTATTTCTTGAGAATGTTAAACAAATAATGACTTATTTAATTATTCTCATGGGGTTTTTAGATTTTAATGAGAAACTGATGCCCAATATGGGTTGGATTACCACTAGATATACCTATTTTCTCTATAGAAAGGGTTCCATATTGCCTAAGAAAAAAAATAAAATTTGCAACATATAATCAATCGGTAGGGTTCGAATCTAATAAAAAATCCCAGATATATATGCACCCTTTTTATTTTAACAAAAGCTAAATTCTCAACAACACATTTAATTGCTAAAACTGAATGTGTTCTTAATTCCATTCATGGATGCTTCAGTCAAACTAGAGATTGGCATTGCATTGTGAGAAACACATGAAATATCCTTTCATAAAACATATTAGACTTTCATCACTGGAAAAAGATTCTTTATGCCTTTATCAAAGACTTGTGCTCTCTGGAACTTTTTCCATTGATCTTATCACAGAACTGGATCTCTCTTGGAATTGATGTGATCAATCAAGAGGTTGATGGAGCATGTTTCAATGTACAATGGAAAAACACAATGTTCACGCAGAGTGATTCGCCACAGATCCAGAGGAAGTCTAGAAAAATCAAGATTTGGTCATAACCCTGTGTTTTCAGTTGAGGCTACACATTCCCTGTGCATGTGTTTCACACACACTAGAGATGCTACATAAACACCTTTGAGGTGCTACGCATACAATTTTGGTGTTATGATTTACTTCACACTCTACGGTTTCACATGTATGCTAACTCTCACCTCAAAAACTGACAAAGTGATCGATCTCAAGATATGGGCTGGAACTTTGACCCTTGACAGCAAATTTTGACTAAAATTGAGAACAAAATCTACGTTCAAATCTGACTTAGGAACTTTATTTGAACCTTGTCTAATAAATAGATAAACCAAAGCTTGATCCTGAAGCTATAACCTTAACTCGTTCAAATCATCATTTTGTTTCCTCCTCAAAAGGATTTTATTCTCTGCAACTTAGAAAAAAAATCACCACATATTCCTTTGTGTACAAGAGTGAGCCAGTCTAACTTGATCACTCTATAGCTTCTTTCACTTCCCAAATTATTAACACAAAGATTCACAATATCAAATCTAAACTCGAACCAAATTCATAACAGAAAATAGTACTAGTCCTGTCACTGCTGTGTATACTCTATTATAACAAGAACCAAACAAAATTGATCTATTCATCACATTAGTGGATCATACACCCAATCACACCAGACTAATTTCAATCAGGAAATTCAATAAAACTAGTATTATTTTACACCACAAAGGGGATCAATACAATTAGCAATAATTTCACACTTCCCCCTCTACGCAGTTGGTCTCATGGAAATTCTCTTACTCACACTTCTCACTCTCTTCCACTCACTATCTACTCCCTATCCAATCCAACCATGAATGCATTCAAGGCATATCATATTTATAATCAAATTATTATGAACTAACTTTAGATCATATCCTATAAAATCTCCTCACCAAACTCCTAAAATCCCTCACTTAATCTCCAAGAGATATTTCATCTCCATAAAATATGCATGGCAATTCTAACACCTTAGACCTCAAATGTTCTCAAACATTCAATAGTAATCACAAATTAATCATCATTTTAATAATTAAAACATTAGGGAATCTCTCCCTTCAGAAAATAAAAATTCCCCTTAGATTTCTTCAAAAAATCAATTTATGGAGTAGGATGCTCCTGCATCAGACTCCCATGGAACAAAATCTTCCATGATCTCCTAATCATGAATTTTACTTTTTGAATTCATCTTGGTTTCCAAACTTTATGTTGTTTCTCACCACATGCTTTGTCATCTTATTACTTCCTTGTAGATGTAGGCATTCCTCTTGGATCCCAATTCTTAAATTTCCTTTGTGTAGTCATATTTCTCTTACTTTAATTAACATTCACCTTCTTGTTGTTTCCTGTGTTCCCTATTATCCACTTGAAATATTTTATTTCCAATGTTGTATTCTTTATCTCTACCTGCTGCTGATTTCTGCCTCTTCGGACTGAATAATTTACTCCTTCAGAATATATCCAACACTCAACAAATTTCATTCTCAAGGTTTGAAAATATTTAAAACCTTTCTCAATGCACCTTTATTAATTTTTTTGTCTTGTGCTTCCATTATCACCATCATGGGTTGCTTCCAAGAGGTTATTTTCTAATCATGATGAATATTAGTACACAATTGATTGACAGAAGTTACAATATACCATTCCTCTACTTTTCCCATTGTCCACACATCCAATTCTTTATGTGGAAGGCCTTCATCTTCAAACCCGCTTAACTACTTGCTTGGTATGAAAACAAAAAAAAAAATCTTCTGTATGTTGATTTTCAATTGTGAAAATTTTCTCTTAAATTTCATCATATTTCCAATTGATCTTTGCATTCACATCATATGTATCTGCATTGTCAGATTCTACACCATCAAATCTTTGGTCTTCACCTCCTTTTGGACTTGTGAAAAAAAATTGTTCAAATTTTTCCATGTCTCTTTCTCTACAGTCCTCTTTGGCTTCAATAGTACCCTGCATAAGAGTTGTTAAAATTATTCTTTCTTCATCCAAATTTCCATCCTATTGGGAACACTGCTCTTAATGCAAACCATCCACTAAATTTTTCTCTAAACCCTAAAAAAATTTAAAAAATGAAATATTTCATGATCGTCATGGTCATCTGGAAATGATCATACAAAATTACATCTTCAAAATTATGATATTCCTACTGGAACCAATTCAGAAAATTAAAATATGAATTATCTTCAAGCCTATCCCTTTGTCTCTGTCAATCTTCCAAAAATTACTTCCATTCTCAAACCTATATTTACAATTTTTGTCATCCTAAAGTAATCCTTTCCATTTAGCGATCAATGTTCCAACCTTGTACTATGATATAATTCCAAGATTTTTCTCCCACTTTCCTTCATAAACTTCCAAATAATATGATTTCTTTAACCATTCTCCTTTTAGCTACTTCACGGAAGGTTAATTTATTCCATCTTCTATACCTACACATTCAAAAATTTTGCAAAAATTACATTCTTCCTGACATTTCTTGGGCTCATGCTCAATTTCCAACATACATTTCTCTTCTTTTTGGCTACAATTTTATGTTACATGAGCTTCTTCTTGTACTTGTTATCCATCTTTTATAGCTCTCTGATCACAATCAGAAATCTGATTTCTGTCCTAATTAATTCTTGGTTCTGCATAAACCTCTTCCTGACCTTTCTAAGCATAGCCATATTCTGTCCTTCCATGAAAAATTTCTACAAATTCTTCTCCATGATTGTCTTCATAAGTTAGTCACCTTCTTTTCCTGACTACATGAGATAATAATATCTCTTCTTCCTTGGATCCTTGGAAGCTTCCTAGTCTTTGAATCTTTATAGTTTCTTTTCCATTGACAGAATTGTCTTGAGCTGCACTCTCCTTACCAGGTCTTCCTTTTCCATAATTGCACATCTGTAAGACATACATTGTCTCCTCCTTTTCCAATTTCCAATAACTCTCCGTCATACAAACAATTTCTTTAGAAATATTTGGATAAACACTCAATAAAAAAATGTACAACCAACGAATTATACCTCCCATATTACTCCTCTTTTCACAAAATTGTGAAATTTTGATATGATTTCTTTCATAACCTTCTTCAAGGTTGTCTTCATGACACAAGGCTGAAATTCCTTATTCTAAAACACTCCATTGAAACTGTCCAACTCCATAATCAACTACCCCTTGTTTTCCTCTACAAGCATAGACCTTCTTTTCTTTGACTGTTGCTCCTTCCTTCGTTTTTGGCATTTTTTAAGCTCCATTTGGTTGATACTTAGTACCTAAAACTTCATAACCATACAAAAAATTAGGTTGAAATACATTACAATTTCCTTCTTCACTTGATGTCATCGGCATATCGTTTCTTTGTTACTCCAAGCACTCCATCATCCCATCACTCTCATCATCATGCTTTCCTAGGATTGATCCTTCTTCGGGTTCACAAAAGTGAACTTCTTCTCTATGTTTACTTCTACTAGTTTTATTTTCCTCCTTCACCAAAATATTCATCTTTTGCATCAAATTATTGGAAAATAACCCCATAACAGACCACTTGACACCTTTCCTTACATTCATTCCATATTTCAGATCCTCTCTAATCTCTTTTTATAGCAATTGTTCGAAATGATTGACTTGTGCCCTTAATTCAACCATATCACTATCAACATTTTCATCATATACTCTCCTTCTGCCATCTGTTGTCGCATATCCTTTCCTCTTTATATAGCTTTCTTCTAAGCCTTTCCTTTGACTCTCTGGAGTTATTTTCACCTTTCCTCTTGTGAAATTTCCATGTCCACTTGGAAGCTACACTAAATTTTTTATCTTGTAGCTAGTCTCAATTACTGTTACACAATCCCCTATCAAGATTCCCTCTTATGCTTGATCTCATGGGATCAATTGGTTCTCTTTCCTCTAGAACCCTTTTGACCATTCCCTTGCTCTTATCTGGCTTCTGCACTTCTTCTCCCTTTCTTCTTCTTCTTTGTATGGCTGCCACAATTCCCTTGGCTGCTGCTACGTACAAGTACACATCAGTATTCATTAAAATTAAACACTTAACAAGACCTTATTTCAATGATATTTTCATTTTATCACTCTTCCCTTAGATTGAATGATCTCAAGTTTTACTTTTACTTAGTCTTTAGGTACCTTCTGCTAACTCTCCTCTGCAATTCACTATAGTCTTTTGCAATTCCACTACTGTAAATTCACCTCTTCACACAAAATTCAATAATGATACGTAAGTTTCACTTATACTGCCTCAAATAGCATTACAAGCTCTGTACCCAATTCAAATCTCTCCCTCTTGAAGCCAGCTCCAAAAAGAGAAGAAAAGAGATATCAACGCCATAGAAATGAGCCACTTTGAGGGGGAAACCTCCAATACATTACATGAATGAACAATTCTTGGATGATAAAAATGACCAAAACCTCCTTCTATATATAGGATTCCATGGGGCCACAATATAATCCTAGTGGTGCCACAATGTAATCATAGCCGACCTAACAATAATAATGTAAGGACACAATAATAACAATATGGGGGTTACAGGGGTACAACAATATCAATAAGGGGGGATACGCTAACATAATAAGGGAATACACTATTAATATGGGACTTAACATGCCTCTCTCCTTCAAACAAGTGTTGTCCTCAATGCTTGATTATTTCTTGATGCTTTTGTATAAAATTTTCATCCTCCCATGTGGAATATTCTACAGGAAAGTTCTTCCATTTTCTGAGATACACTGAAATTGATCGTACTTGTCGAGTTCTTGTTTCTGTGACTGCTTCAAAAATTCTTTCAATGTGATGTTTATCTTCCTATTGTTTCATTAGATTTTTCACCAACGTTAGGTTATCCTTTGAGAGTTGGAGAACTTGTTGTTGATGCTCGATGTGATATTCCACTAATTTATCATCCATATTAGCTATTATTTGATACTTCAAACCATCCAATTTATCCTTCATTTCTACTTTTAAACCATCTATGTCATATTTGGTTGCTCTTCCTAACATCCAAATTTGTTCCAGCACTTCGTACCGTAATTTTGATATCTCATACTACAATTCTTCCTCTTCATGTTTCATTGTATAGCCTTCTAAAGTCTTAATGGCTATTGAATTCTTTTTACGGGGAATTTTAGAATCCAACACTAACATCTATTCTACAATATGCCCTTGGAATCAATTCAACTTGATTCTTGAAAAGAAACTTATGCAATTCAAAAAAAAATTACACACCTTTTACTTCCTTTTGAGGAGCTTGATATTGAAATTGAATTCTCTCTATAATTGTAGATCCTCAATATTTGAAATTCAGCCCTATCATAGACCTCAGAAGCTTCTTTAAAATTCCACATGTCTGTTCTGATTTGGATTCTTTAAGGAAAATTTATGTCCAATCTCCTACAATGACCCAATTTTTGATTGGTTCAATAGAGCGAACTTGTACGACTTGCCACGTGTCACTGTTTCCTCATTTGGCTCTAAAATTGATATACCAAAAGTTACAGTCTG
Organism: Pinus albicaulis; assembly: GCA_034641835.2. NCBI lineage: Eukaryota > Viridiplantae > Streptophyta > Pinopsida > Pinales > Pinaceae > Pinus > Pinus albicaulis. The sequence goes on along the minus strand of JAXQQM020065284.1, from coordinate 148,323 downwards.
AGTAATTGCGAACAATTTTTACAGCATTCCAATCTGATGCTCAGAGAGAGAGCTGTGAATATTTTCCCATGATCACCTCTTTGAGATGAAATTCAGAAGTCTCAAAAAGCCCTAACTTCCACAGTTCATATCTTCAAAAATATTGTGAACCAATATCTAAATTTTTGCGATGATGTACCTTAGGATTTCAGGTTCACACTCTAAAAATTCCAGCTTCTGAACCTTCATAGAAGAAAAATTATTACGAAAATACCACGATGACCTGTTTAGGTTAAATTCAGGAGCCTGCAAAATGACCTAACTTGCATAGATCATATCTCCAAAAATATTGCAAACCAAGATCTGAAATGTTACGATGATGTTCCTCAGGATTTTGGCTTCGCACTCTAAAAATTTTAGATTCTGAACCTTTGTAAACAAATTTATATCGAAAATGCCACGATGACTTGTTTGGAGAAACGAAACGCTAGAATCTCGAAGCTCTAATCCCAAATGTTGTGAAACGAGCTCCTAAAAGAGAAGAAAAGAGATATCAACGCCTTATAAATGAGCCAATTCAAGGGGGCAACCTCCAATACATTACATGAATGAGAAATTCTTGGATGATCCAAATGACCAAAACCTCCTTCTATATATAGGGGTCCATGGGGCCTCAATATAATCCTAGTGGGGCCACAATGTAATCCTAGCCGACCTAAAAATAATAATGTAAGGGCACAATAATAACAATATGGGGATTACAGGGGTACAAAAATAACAATAAGGGGGGCTACACTAACATAATAAGGGACTACAGTATTAATATAGGGATTTAACATCTTTCCACTATCATGGTCTTATTTAAACCTACAACATATAAAAATACTTGTTCCTTAATTTCAAAATGAGCTGAACTGAGCCTCCTTGATCATATTTTAGAGAAAATCCTGCTCTGATACCAAATGATGCCCAATATGGGCCCTATTACCTCTAGATATAAATGTTTTCTCTATATAAAGGGTTCCATATTGGATATAAAAGAAAACAAATTTGCAACATATAATCAATCGGCAGGGTTTGAATCTAATAAAAAACCCGATATCGGTATGGACCATTTTTATTTTAATAAAAAATCAAACAGAAAAAACACATTTCATTGCTAAAACTGAAGATGTTCTTAATTCCATTTGCAAATTATTCATTCAAACTAGAGATTGGCCTTCCATTTCTAGAAGGGTGAAAATGTGAAGTTGGGAAACACTTTTTGCCCTTTTTTGACGTTGAAAATTGTAATTTTCTATGTTTTTCAACTTCAACTCCACTAAACTCATATTTTTATAGCAAATTATGCTTTGACATAAAAACAAGAATTGTAGAGAATTGTCTTACCTCCATACCGATATTTAAAAAAAAAAAAAAATATTGACATATAGAGGGGTAAATTTGTTGTTTACTAACTGCATATACTTGAAATTTTCAGGCAAACATAAATAGTCACTTTATTATCCTTTAATTTTTTTAGGGAAGGTTATTCATTTTTTGGAAAAAAACCATAGCATCATAATCTGCATATATTGCACTAGTGCACAGACTATTTTTTGGTAATTTTTGGATCAAATCACTATTTTTTGAAATGGACGAAGACAAAAAAACAGTGATGTTTCAGTACATTTTATTATCCTTTGATTTTCTTTTCAATGTGATCGTCAATAAGAAAAATGAGAGTACCCTTTTGAAGTAGACAGGGAGAGGAAGTGCACTATGATTTTTTTAAATTTTTTGGTGTCCTCATTTGAAAGTTATTGAATTTTCATTCAGTGCAATTTTTCGAACAATGAAATTCCATAGTGACATAGTTTAGTAAAAAATTAATAAAAAAATGAATTTTTTAATGAAACTCTATAAATCTCACATCATCAAAAACTAGATTTAGAGACGAATCTAATGGTACTTGGTCCGACATATAACATTTTGTTTTTGTAGGTGTTATGTCCCTCCAAAGTTGCAGGTTTCTCAAAACTGCAGAGTTTTCTGAGTTTTTTGTTGACCAGAAACTCTCGGCCGAGAAAAACTCTCGGCCGAGAAATTTTTAAAACTCTCGGCCGAGAGTTTTAAACCAATTTATGCGCAGGAAAACTCCCGCCCAAAATTTTTAAAAACTCTCGGCCGAGAGTTTGCGGCCGAGAGTTTTGTGACACAACTCTCGGCCGAGAGTTTTGAAAACTCTCGTCCGAGAAAATACGAAATATTTAAAATCTCTCGGACGAGAGTTTTGAAAACTCTCGGCCGAGAAATTTAGTTGACTTTTTTTCTCGGCGGAGAAATTAAAAAATTCTCCCGAATTCTATCTCATGCCAAAAAGTGTTTCCCAACTTCGCGTTTTCGCCCTTATACTTTCATAACCGAAAAAAACATTCTTTAGTGCACTCTGGAACCTTTTCCATCGATCTTATCATAGAATTGGAGCTCTCTTGGAATTTCTGTGATCGATCTGGAGGTTTATGGATCATGTTTCAATGTACAATAGAAAAACACAGTGTTCACATATATTTATTCTCCAAATATCTAAAGGAAGTATAGAAAAATCAAGATTTGACCATAACCCTGTGTTTTCAGTTGAGTCTGCACATTCACTGCGCATGTGTTAGACACACACTAGAGATGCTACACAAACACCTTCAAGTCACTACACATACAATTTTGGTGTTATGCTTGCCTTCACATGCTACAGTTTCACCTGTATGCTAACGCTCACCTCAACAACTGACATAATGGTTGATTTCTAGATCAGAGCTAGAACTTTGACCCTTGACAAAATTTTTTGACTATAATTGACATCAAAATCTACATTCAAATCCTACTTAAGAACTTCAGATTAACCTCATCTAGTAAATAGATAAGCTAAAGCTTGATCCTAAAGCTAGAACCTTGACTGGTTCAAATCATCATTGTGTTTCCTCAAAGGGATTTGATGCTCCACAAATCAGAACAAAAATCAACACATATTCCTTTGTGCACAAGAGTGAGCCAATATGACTTGATCATTGTATAGCTTCTTTCACTTCCCAAAGTATTCACACAAAGATTCATAGTATCTAATGTAAAATCTAATCTAATTCATAATATAAAAGAGTACTAGTCTTGTCACTAATGTTTATACTCTATTATAACAATAACCAAACTAACTTGATCTATTCATCACATTAATGGATGACACACCCAATCATGCCAGGCTAATTTCAATTAGGAAATTCAATAAAACTTTGATTATTTTACACCACAAAGGGAGGATCAATACAATTAGCAATAATGTCACACTTACCTCTCCTTTTGGTCTCATGGACCTTCTTTTACTCACACTTCTCACTATCTACTTCCTATCCAATCCAACCACGAATGCCTTCAAGGCATATCATATTTACAATGAAAGGATTCTGAACTAATTTTAGTTCATATCTTATAAAATATCCTCACCAAAATCCTAAATCCCTCCCTCAATCTCCAAGAGATATTTTAGCTCCATAAAATATGCATGGAACTTATAACACCTAAGACCTCAAATTTTCTCACACGTTTGAGAATAATCACAAAATAATCATAGTTTTAATAATTAAAACATTAGGGAATCTCTCCCTTCATAAAATAAACATTCCCCTTAGGTCTCTTCAAAAAATGAATCTATGGAGTAGGATGCTCCTACATCAGAAATACCTTAGGAAAATGGTTCACTAAATTATTTATTATGTTGAAATTGATTTTTCCATGGTCAAAGTTATCCTACATGGTGTATTTTAATCCACCTAGTAAGAAATGGCTAGGCAAACATTTTTTGGGTGATAACACTTCAAATGAACAAACAAATTCTGTTGAGATGGATTAAAAATAAAAAATCTTTCACTCTACCCTTAGAAACTTCACTCAAAGGCCAAGTGATATGAGATAATCGCAACACAAACCTCTGATAAATGTTGTCAAGGTCCAAAAAGCTATGAAGGTCTATTAGAGTGACCAGGGTTGGCCAATCTCAAATGACTTGGATCTTAGCCAAATCCATATGCATGCCTTTTTCATCAATGATGTAACTCGGATATTGCATCTCGCTCGTGCCAAAGGTGCATTTCTCTTTGCATAGTTTGTGCTATCATAGTGTTTGAAGGACCTACCAAATGTGTTGGAAGTTCTCTTTCTAGTTCTTGTTGAAGATGAGGATGTGAACTAGTTATACAACCACGAACGAGTCAGTAAAGGGCCACAACATGTCATCCATCAACCTCATAAATTTTGTATGGGAACTTTTCAACCCGAAAGGCATGACCAATCTCTCAAAAATACCCTCCTTAGATTTGAAGGAAATCTTCCACCCATCTGTGGATTCTATTAGAACTTGGTGATATCCTGACTTCAAATCAATATTATTGAAGTACATGCCCCCCTTGAGCTGGTCAATAAGGTAATCAATCCATGGGATTGGGTACTTGTTCCTAAAACTAAATTTATTTAGTGCTTGATAGTTAATGCAGAGTCTCTAGGTCCCATCCATATTCTATACAAGTAAAACCAGGCTTCCACAAGGTCAGGAACTTAGTCAGATTTTCCCTTTTTGCAGCAACTCCTAGAATTTTTTCTTTATTTCTTAATTTTCTAAAATGGGGTAGTGATTTATTATCCCATTGGTTAGAAATGCTATGGGGGTTATATTGATGGAATGCTTCACCTGATATTGGATATGTACCCATATGCGTGAGCAGATGATGTACCACTATTCTTCCATGATATTCTCCACCTACTTTGCTATGTGAGGTATCTCTCCGGGGGATCTTCCCCTTATTTCGAGAGTCACTAAGAAAGAAAACAAATTTACTAGTCTAGGAGATGATCTTGTTTCATTGCTTAGTATAGATCAAAGAAATGGTGATAGGTGGGGCTAACTTTGGTATCCTTTATAGCTTATTTCCTAAAGTGATAATAATATTGTGAGACCTAGACTCATACACAACATGAAGATTCCCAAAGTATGGTTTGAATAATATTACATCACAAATATCAAGATGAGAATTACAATGTTACAGAATATTAACATTATATTTTGATCCATATCTCTTGATAACCTCAATCTATTTGGTGTAGAATTGGAAAATCATTACAAAGTCACATAAACATTAGTTTTTGATTCATATCTCTTGATAACTTCAATCAAATTGGTGTAGGATTGGAAAAAAATTACACAGTGAGATATGCATGACTTATTTATTTGTTAAATTGACAAAAGAAATCCATATTATTGGATTTTTAATATAGGAAATATAAGTATATTAACATATAATATCAATATTAGTTATGAGGATTAAATATCACAGAAATTTTTCTCATTGCTGCTTTGAATAGATTCTCTGCATGGAAGATAATGTATTTTCCTTCAAATTATACACACAAATCCTTCAATGAATTTCCAAGTTATATATATATATATATATAGATAAAATAATATTACAAAATTTCACATCTATATTAAATATTTTTTTTTTATGAATTAATAAAACTAATTTAAATATTTTTTTTTGTCTAACAAATATTATATTGTTTTTCACATTTAATTTTGATGATTTTTATACCCTCATTTTCATATTATTTTTATTTATTGTTAAGTTATATATATATATATATATATATATATATCTTCTCTTAAGATTAAAAAAACTTGAGAAGAATGATCTAGATTATCCACACTGTTATAAGAAATCTATGGACATTTCAAATCGCAACAGGGATCCATCTTCAAGACTATTTTTGAATGAATCAACTAAAGTAGAATTTTAAGTAGTGTTAATTTTTTTTATTTATTTTTATTGACTATCATGTTTATTTTATTAAAAGAAAATTGAATAATATCCTAAAAAAATAGATATGAAATCTTGTAGTACATTGTATTTGTAGCTAATGATGTGAATACCTAGATTTCAACGTACTATTTAATTATACGATATTTTTTTGATTATATATTTTTTATCTTGGAATATAGATTTCATAATTTAAATTTAACCATCCTATAACCATCTTAACCCTTTATCTATCAAATGCTGAGAGGGATCAAATCTCTTGAGGTGCAAACATCTTTTTCGATTTCAAATCTTGAGGAAAGGTTTTCTTCTCGAGAGATTTGATCGCTCGCGACACTTGATTGATCTGGGGTTAAGATGGATCTAGGCTGGCTTCTCTCTCTCTTTCTCTACTCTCCCTATCACTCTCCTCTCTCTGACAATATCTCTCCATCTCTCCCTTATCACTCCCCCTCTCTCTATACTTTTATCCCTCCATGTATTTCTTCTTCCCTCCCTTTCTCTCCCCTTCCAACTCCATATTTATCTCTCTATTGACTCATCTCTCTCTTTTGTATTCTCTATTTCATTTTTTCCCACATCCCTCTAACTCTAACCCCCATCACTCTCTCTCTCTCTTCCCTCTAACTCTGTCACTACCTCCCCCCCCTCTCTCTTCCACTTCTCTCTTTGTATCTCTCCTTTCCTCTTCTCTTTCTTCCCTTCTATATCCCTCACTCTCTCCCCATCCGTCCCTTGTAACCGCCTCTCTTTCTCCACCTCTATCTCTCTCTATATGTTTTCTTTCCTCCCTCTCTCTCCCTCTCTCTCCCACCTCATTTTCACTCTCCCCCTCCCCCCCTCTCTCTTAAATTTGATTCCACCATATTGTGTTTAAGAAACTATCTAAATTAAGAAAAAAAAAAAAAAACCATCTGGTTGTAAAATATTAAGCATATGTTTTTGGCAACCATGTCAAAGAAACTACAATAATGAAAAACTTAAAACAACCATGCACTATATTTCCTATATTATTGTTAGTCAATTTGTTTGTTCTCATCACTTGGATGCTTAGTTAAAATTAATTTATGTTGCTTCTTAGTAATATTATTTATATAAAAGTATTCTCATTTTTAATTTTATTGAAACTTTGATTTAATTTCTATGGGAATATACAATAGAGAGTTGATATATATCTCAAAATTAATGATAACATTTTTCCTTTTAGAATTAATTAAGAAAATGTTATTAAATTAAATTAAAATAAATTATTTTAAAATATCTTGATTGTGAAATAAGTTATGGTTATTGGCCATGTGGTATTCATAAACCATGTTATTGACCCATGATATTATAAAAAATCCTATTTACATGCTGATAATATCGACCATAAATTGGGGCTGAATTTCCATGACTTAGAATCATGTCATATCGTTAAAAAATATTTCGATTGTGAGAGAAGTGACATTGTATTGACCCATGGCATGCTAACAAAACTTATTCACAAGTTAATAATAAATTTTAAATATAATAAATTGATTTTAACTTCAAATTTTTATTATTAATTGAGCCAACATTTAAATGTTTAGAGGTTTTATATTACTTTTAACATTTTATTTATTACTTTTAACTTTATTTATTACTTTTTTTTAATAATTTAGTGGACATGTAAATGTTAAACATTTACGCTTGGCACTTGTACCCATTATAAGGGGGTAGAGCACCTCTCAAGCAATCATTGATAAATAATAAGTGGAAAATATTTAATAGTAATCAAGACAAGGGTTTAAGATTTAATGTATTTTTTATTTTAAATTTAACTAAAAATTGATGGTCATATAATTAAATTAATATAAAAAAAATATATAAAATATCTTTGACCATATAATCTGTTATGGTTTTGGGGTAAGTGGTAATCATAACCCTTGGTATTGTAACAAAGTGGAAGCTTATTTATAGGTTAAGAGTGTCCGTGATAAAGTGGAAGTAACTTCAGCTTTAAGAATGTTGTTAGGGTTGAGAATTTCCATCACCCTAAATTTAGGAACGTTGTTGAGATTGACAAAAGGTTTATGCTTGATATAGTTATATAAATACTTATTTATTGATACAATCATTTAGTAGGTTTGATGGTTTTTAGGTATCTTCATTTATTTTGTTAATTTACAATTATAAATTTTAAATAATATGTCTTATGTCGACCAAGTTTTAGTCTATATTTTTTTTTTTTTTTTATACATCTCTTCTTCTTTTTTTAAGTCTTTATTTATTATTTTTATGATGATGTTTGATTTTTTTTTTCTTGGTTTTTTTTACTTTTATGGTTGATGGTGTTTTTGATTTTCAATGTCTAATTTTATGAATTTTATTTTACAAAATGTGTAATATGTATTTTAATATTTCTTTAACATCTATTTTTCCATTTATTATAGGTATTCAATGTATATTCTATAATTTCTTATGTGATTTATCAGAAGATTTATTATACTATGATATGGACCACAAAAGCTTACACTCTCAAATGTTGTTACATGTTTTTTTAGATGTGGATATGTTTATGTTATTTTTTTTAATTGATGGTAATAATAATTGAAAATAAAGATAAATTTTAGCTAATTTTAATAACTTTTTTGAAATTTAGCAAAGATAAATGTTTTGATGAGTATAATGGATGTATCATTATTTACATTTACCAACCATTTAATATATATGTCTGCACCGTATTAGCAATTATTAATATTATAACTTGTATTATAGCATTTTCCTTGCATATTGCATAATTAAAATTAATGGTTGTTCAAATTAATTTTCAAGTGCCCCTCACCATGAAAGTCTTCAAATCCTCTTCCCTTTTTAACATATTTCCTTTACTATTTTGAATTTGTTGAAAATTTCTTCAAATCCTCTTCTCTTTTTAACATCTTTTCTTTACTATTTTGAAATTGGTGGAACTTTGTTGTTTTATTACTAGAATCCACACCCTCATTACGAAATTTGACAATTTATTCACGCTTTAAATATTTGAAAATAAAATTTACCAGTATAAAAATTAACAAGTTATTATTATGAGTGAATTATTATAAAATTAATACATCACATAAAGCTATATTAAAAAAAAGAGAGGTTAAATTACTATAATTAAAGATATATCACATTTTTTAAATATAATTTATTTTAAAAAAAATTCAAAATTAGTATAGTTAAAGATATATCACACTTTTTTTAACATAACTTATATATATATATATATATATATTATTGTTAGTTAATTTGTTTGTTTTCATCACTTGGATTCTTAGTTAAGATGAATTTATGTTGCTTCTTAGTAATATTATTTATATTATATATATTTCAGATCTTTATATATAAAAGTATTCTCATTTTTTATTTTATTGAAAATTTGATTTAATTTCTACGAGAATATACGATAGAGGGTTTATATATATCTCAAAGGTAATGATAACATTTTTCCTTTTATAATTAATTAATAAAATGTTATACTAGCAATTGCACCAAATGTTGCAAAGGAAATGTCGTAAGTCGATAGCATATGAAAAAAAACATAAATGAAGATTGATGTGATATGTTATAGTCCCTTATAAACACATAGAACATAACATATTGCAATACACTTTGTAATACATTGATTCATTTATCTGAATTATGTTAGTTGAGATTGTTAATAATGTACTCCTTTAAAATTGTTAACATCTACCTTGAAGAGAAACACAAAAGAGAAACACGGGCGATGTTTGGCAATATGCCCATCTTATGCATTTGGTGAAAAAAATAAATGGCCTCCCAACCAAGACCATGGATTCCATGGGCAACAATTATTGCACTTCATGATACCACATTTTTTCTAGACAACTGTTCAACTGACATGCAACCACTAAACTACCGCAGTTGGCATATGTGCCAATTAGGGTTGTTATTTTAACAAGATATCCAGTATATTATTTATGATATGGATCAATTCTATAGGCCATCCTTTTTCCCCCCTTTAAATAAAATACATTCCACATCAATACCATGGGTCATTGGCAATATACCCATCATATGCATTTGGTGAAAAAGAGAAATGTCCTCCCAACCAAGACCATGGATTCCATATGCAACAATTATTGCATTTCATGATACCAAATTTTTTCTAGACAATTGTTCAAATGAGATGCAACCACTACACTAAGCTACCGCAGTTGGCATATGTGCAAATTAGGGTTGTTATTGTAACAAGATATCCACTATCTTATTTATGATATGGATCAATTCTATAGGCCATCTTCTTTTCCCCCTTTAAATAAACTACATTCTACATGAATACCATGGGTCATGTTTTTATAGTTTATTATTATTTCATTTTACTATTTTTATTTTTTATTGTATTTTAATCTTGTTAAAATGTTCATTACATGATGTCATGGAGAAACGGTAACAGTGTAGGTGGTTAGTCTAAATGGAGAAAGCCTAACAACTTAGGTGTTTAGGGAACGGCCAAGGGAATCATCCCCACCTCTATTAGGAATGATCATCGTTGATTATTATCGTAGGGTTGATGGTGAACAACTGAACCATACACAATTTTTAACAAATATTTCATTTAACAAATACTTTATCAATCTGATCTAAGGGCCCAAAAAAGAAATACACGTAGCAGCTAGGAAAGTTGTTTTCAAATAAAAACGCCATAAATATAAATTATTATTATTTTAATTATTTTAATATGAAATATATAATATAATTTTAAAAAAAACATAATTTTATTAATAAAAATAAAATTACAATTTGAAAATTGTAAGTACTTTTTACTTGTAATTAATTACTTTTTATATTAAAATTACAATATATATTTTATTATTATTTCTTTTTATCTAAAATTTCATTTAGTGCATCACTGCAGAGTGTTTACAATATATCACTAAATTAATTAAACTAAAATAAATTAAAATTAAAATTAAAATAAGATAAAATAAAATCATAATTATAATTATCAGGTCTATATCAGTATAAACACTGGTCAGATGAAGTGAAAAAAAAATGAATCCATCTTGGGATTTGATACATCCAAAATAAAGATAAGTCTAAACTGGTTATGCTCCAATATCAATATTAAAGGAAAACATTGCTTCAAATCAATCTGAGATGGCTTTAGGAAAAGCTCCAAGGTTGCAAATTGGATCTTGCTGGCTGCCTAGAGTTGCTTCAAATGTGTGGATGGAGAGCTAACTGGACTAGAAAGAAAGCAATCAAGGCGGACTTTGTATGGCGTGAGGAACTACTATGGTAATTTAATTGAATCCTCAACCAGGTATTCCGGGAGCTATATCTTCAAATTGTCTAAATGATGATATTTGTAGTAAGGTTCAATTTGAGCATGTTCGGTATGGTATGCTTTGGTCCGCTCATGTTTAGTGAGGTATCCTATCATATCCGGCACAACTTTTGGGACATCTCTGGTTTAGTAGCAGGTGGGAAGTCCTCTATTTGGCAGGGCATATAATCCTTGAACTGTAGAAATGGGGATAAATCCGTTGACGCATCTGCAACACCATCAACAGTATTTTTTCCATGCTCAATTACTCAATCACAACAACATTAGGATCAACGTTCAGAAGAATAAGTTTGTTGGGATAACGCATCTTATTAATACGATCACCACGCAAGGAGAAATGGGAGTTTTTAGAAAACACGTATGTCTTTGTGTCGTAGGGGAGAATGGACATGAAACCCCCAGCACAAGTCCATGCCCACATGATCAAACTTGGATTCAGAGTCGACGTTTTCTTTGGAACCAAACTCGTTACCATGTACACCAACTGTGGAAGAATTGAGAATGCTCGCCAACTGTTTGACGAAATGCCTGAACAGGACATGATCTCATGGACGGAAATGATTATAGGATATGCCTCCCATGGACTCAATCAGAAAGTCTTACACTATTCAAAAAAATATGAGGAGAGGTTAGTTGTAAGCCAAATCCCTTCACCTTCACGAGTGTTCTCCAGGCATGTGTTGGCATCAATTTCTTGGAACGGGGAAGACGGGTTCATGCGCATGTTATGAAATTTGGGTTTAACTTGGATGTGTTTGTGCTCAGTGCCCTTGTTGACATGTATGCAAAATGTGGTAGCACGGGTGATGCACGCCCAGTATTTGACGAAATGAGCCAGAAAAACATGGTTACTTGGAATGCTATGATTGTAGGATATGCACAGAATGGGCAAGGTGAAGAGGCTTTGTCACTATTCAACCAAATGCAACAAGCAGGCATGTGTCCAAATCCTTGCTCAGTGCTTGTAGAGAATGTGTTAATTTGGAGCTAGGGAAGCTAGCTGCTGAGCGCCTTTTTGAATTAAAGCCAAAAAATGCTAGAACATATGTATTGTTATCAAAATTTTATTCTGCATCTCGCAGGTGGGATGATGCAGCAAAGATGAGAAGCTTGATGAAAAACAAGGGAATAAAAAAGAACCAGGGACGCAGCTGGATCGAGGTCAAGAACGTGGTGCATGAATTTCTTGTTGGAGATAAATTCCATCCATAGATCCGGGAGATCCATGAGACTTTGTGGGGGTCGGAAAGGGAGATGAAAGGAGCTGGGTATGTCCCTGACACAAAATTTGTGTTGTACGATATGGAGGAGGAAGAGAAGGAGTATGATCTTGCCTTTCATAGCGAGAAGTTGGCCATTGCTTTTGGCCTTATTAACACACCTTCTGGAACAACTATTAGAATTATTAAAAACCTTCGAATATGTGGAGACTGCCACACTGCCACCAAGTCCATCTCTAAGATTACAGTATGAGAAATTGTCATGAGAGATGCAAACCGTTTTCATCACTTCAAACATGGATTGTGTTCTTGTAATGAAAATTGGTGAAGAGAAAGCGACATCATGCATGTTGATTTCTTTCTTCAACCAAACACAGATCTCTATCATAATTAACAAAAAAACCCGTGAATAGCAATTAGCACAATCTACAATGCTTCTTTTTAGTTTACCAAAACCTTAGAAGTTTTTAATTTCAAAATTTCAGTTTCAGGAAATGGATCTATGGATTCATGTGAATTTAATAAGGGACCATCACCGACAATTGGACAGACCAGAAATAAGGTTGCAAACTCATCATTATTATTAAATGAAAATCTTGGAGGAATGTTTACACAAAAATGCTCAGATGAAACCTGGTGTAAATATTCAAGGAAAACGCACCCAACAATTCTCGTGACAATTTGATCTTCTCACCCAGAAACATCTCGATCCAGTAATTTGACTCCCTATTGGTGTGACAAGGAGCCTGGTGAATCACTAATCTGGCTACTTCGTTTTCCTCTGCTCACAGTGTGCTCCTTGCCAATTACGCTGAATTCACTCGTGGTCATACCATGAGTATACGAAGAATGGAGAAAAGATAACATCGTAGGTGGTTATGGAGAAAGCCGAACAACTTAGGTGGTTATGGGAACCGCCAAGGGAATCATCCCCACCTCGATCAGGAACCGCCAAGGCAACCATTTCCACCTCCATGAGGAATAATCATCGTTGATTTATTATTGTAGGGTTGATGGTGAACAACTATCAGCTGAATCATACACAATTTTTAACAAATATTTTATTTAATAAATATTTTATCAATCTGATGGCAAACAATTTTCCAATCCTCTAACATGTAATTTAAGGGTGCACAAAAGGTACATCTGGCAGCTAGGATGGTTTTTTTCAAATAAGAATGTCTTACGACGTAAAAATTAAATTAAAATAAAATATTTTAAAATATCTTGATTGTGAAATAAGTTATGGTTATTGGCCATGTGGTATTGATAAACCATGGTATTGGCCCATGATATTATAACAAATCTTATTTACATGATAATAATATCGATGTAACACCCCCAATTCATGTGCTTGAATTTCAAAGTTAGACATTTGAACTTTAATCCTAAGGGGAGTGGACCCCAAAGGATAAATATTTTGTGAATGTAATTAAATATTTAATTGAGGAAATGAATAAAATGATGTGGTGCAGATTGACCAAAATGAGATTTTGAGATCACTTGCTAAATCCATGAGGATGGAAGAGGCAAATATTTCCCCACAATCTTTCAAAAATCTTTGAAAGAAATTTATTTTTAAATTTAGATTTTTGAGGAAAAATCTAAATCTCCCCAATGATGAGGAAAGTAGTTGGGAAGAGGTAAAAAAAGCTGGAAAAGCTGAGGAAAAGCATAAAACAGCTTTAAAGAATCCCTAAAAATGGGAAGCCTAAGAAAACAGGAAGAAAAGCATCCTGAGATTCTGGATGCATAATTAGAAACATGCTTTGGGGAACAATAGCTTAAATAAGCTACTCTTGTACAGATTAGGGGTTGATCTGTTACAGGGAGGTGATCTCAGCTCGGGGGTGAGTTCTGGGAGACAGAAGGACTCTAAGCTTGGGAGGTTGGTCAATTGCATGAGTGGTATGTCTTTAAGTTTATTGTTGTTCATTTTATATAGCATGAATTGGCTACATATAAATTTTTACTTTAGATTAGAACATAAATTCTACATTTAACAGAATTGATCAAAAGGAAGTTACCCTTGAAATCCTGTATGGTTGTAGAATTTAAATCTATGAAGTAGAATCTTACAGAGTCTCTAAACCAGTGATTGGTTTAAATCTGTAGATACTTATTCTTCACAGGAAAAATTTGTGAACTAGTTTTAATATGCTTCTGTTTCTAGAATGATTTTAATATACACATACATGAGAGAGAAAATTTGAAGTTCTGCATTATATTGGAAAATAGTAGAAAAAGAATTGTAATTTACACTGTGCATGTAAGCAACATATAGTATAGCAGAGGAAAGAAACTAATCATCTATAGAGATTGATCATAGACAATTATCTTAGGAAACCATTCATCTATTATAGCATCGAATGGAAGTACACAAGAAAGTTAAGAAAATATCCAACATGCATACTCATCACAGCCTGACATATAGAAACATATATGTATCCTAGTCTATCCCGATAACCTGAATTAAGAGGGTAAGTAATAGATTATAAATCCCAATGTCTTTTAAACATAAAGATAGGGTTACAGATGCATTCATTCCTGTAGATAAATTGGATACATATGCTGTGCAAATTTATAACAACTTACTTCTTCAAATTTCTGCATGGAGCTACTGTGCCATTTTGTTATAGATAATTATAGCACTCTGGTTATTTAAAATAACAACAAAAAGGCAGTTGAACTTTAGGGTCAGCTCAATAAACTGATGAAAGAAATTGAACTGAGATACTGATTTCCCTTAGACATTTAAATGGTACTGTCACAGAAGCTATGGTTTCCTGGAATAGGAAAATCTATTCTAAAGTATATTATTCGTTCAACTATCACCACATTATATACATAGTTAACCATGGTATGGCCTGGGAGCCTGAAAGCAATAAACTACACAAAATGATGAATATGTGTATATGTCATACTTATATAGATATAACAAAAAAAAAAAATTAAAATGTCAACGATTAAGCATGTAGTTCCAGCCAAGTCAGAAGAGACAAGGAGAGAGTACTGCTGGAACATACTCTTAGTAATAATAACTGAAATAAAAAAAATTGGGTATTATGAAAAACCCAACACGACAGAGGCATATATGGATGTATTGAACAAATCCGAGAGCATTCTTATAATGTCCCATGAATAGAGATGTATAAATATTCAGAGCGGGAATTAAATTGTAGCTGTCCAATAATTACAATTTCGTTATTATAAATTTTACTGTCAAAGATAAAATATATATCCAGGAGAGAAGAACGAATTCTTCTGGCAGAGTGCGGTTAGTACCGACTTGCAAATAGCACGAGGAACCCAATGTTAATGTCTGGGAAAGTCTCGTATCTGTGTAGGAGAAAAGGATAACACGACACAAGTCAAAATTACCTGTGACACAAAACCAATACAAGTCAGACGTCGAACATGGAAAATAAAAACAACATTGAACCCAGAAAAATAATAATTGAGAAGGGTATCCTACCTCGTAAGGGAGAAACCCTTAAACCATCCTTAACCTGCTTCATAAAAATATACAATTCTCATGAATAGAGGTTGACAGGAAGAAGTCAAATAATAATTATAAACCTCCGGAGAATGAACAGTATCCATTGCATCCTACGCTTGGTCAAAAGAAACACTTACCAGCTCGTGAAGCCGAGAATCATAGTCTCCGTATAGAGCCGAATGTATACCCTCGCAAACCCCTTTCAGTTGAGGAGAGGGTTGGGCTACGACACCATAACAACCTGTGTTCAGAATATTCACAAGAAAATGTGAAGGCTAGGGAAGAAAACCAAGCCATTCGAACCCCTGATGCGAAGCACACACACTCTCTGCAAAACGAAATTATCCATTCATCATATATATTACAACCTATACTGGAGACATAAAACGATAATCCAAAATCGTAGCATTGGTGTGAAGAAATGAGCCAAATTCTCAAGAAGAGATGGGAAGCCTGCGAAATAATATTAGAACGAAAACTTACAAAACGCATATGGAAGGTCTTACCCATCAAGCGAACTAACGCACTATCAAGCGATGAACCAAACGAACAGGGAGGTAAAAGAACCATCGTGACAATACCAAGCTTGATTTATATCAATGCG
This sequence comes from Pinus albicaulis, assembly GCA_034641835.2. NCBI lineage: Eukaryota > Viridiplantae > Streptophyta > Pinopsida > Pinales > Pinaceae > Pinus > Pinus albicaulis. The sequence continues at coordinate 131,873 of JAXQQM020065284.1, read as the reverse complement.
TCTGGATCAAACAACGAAACCCTAATGATCCAAAGACATCTGAAGCATACACTTGGCGAGATCCGAAGAGCAAAGCCACGGATGGAATAGTTAATAGGACCTGTACACTATCCGTCCCAAAAATTTAATATGACAAGTATGGAAATAAATGAGTATCGACCTGGCCACGCTGTGGATATTGCGTTGGGAACGCAGTAAAATGGTAGAATGAATTCAGTGTTACGTGGAACCAACACGACATGATCACAAATGAAATGTGATCACCATAACCCATATGACGAGATCAGGACCGGGTTAATGCACAGCGTGGAAGACAGATAGACATCGAATTTCCAAATTTGATTGCACAGAAGTTTAAATTGATACTTATGTGGAGGTTAAATTTAACATGCCCAACTTCAAATAAATGTTGAGAAGACGAAATTAAGAATGCAGGACGAATGCCAGACTCGCATGATTAGTGAGTCGAATTCCGCCAAGGTTATAAGGTTATCAACAAAGGGTAAGAGTGAACGATCGCATAGATGTCCACATGACCGTGGAACCATAATCACATGAGACCCATGGAGAACCAAATCGAACCCACTTCTATATATGTATATGAAAATCGAATTCGAATTCAAAGGCATGTGATAGAAAATGAAGATTAAATATGGAAGTAGGGGGGGAATAGGATTATAATTATATTGATGTAATTATAATTAATATAATTATAATTGTGTAGAGAAGTTTTCCGGTATGATCGCATCCATTTTTGTTGATTTCCAGAAGCCTTCGCTACACAAGATAATCATCGCAGAAGCCTCAAATCTATGATAATTATAATTATTTCAAAAACAACTACCTTGCAAATGTGGTAAGATAAAGGGGTGTATATGAATGGCAATTGAAAGGAACAGTAGTGAAAAACTACAACGAAATCAATTATGTAAACCTGCAACGAATTGACCGAATGCATCATTAGCATTAAACGGGAAAGGATGCAACCCAACAGAACAAAAAAAAAAAAAATTGTGTCGTAAAGTGGGAGGTGTGACAATCGACCATAAATTGGGGCTGAATTTCCATGATTAAGAATCATGTCATATTGCTATAAAATATTTCCATTGTGAAAGAAGTGACATTGTATTGGCCCATGGCATGGTAACAAAACCTATTCACAAGTTAATAACATATTTTACATATAACAAATTGACTTTAACTTTAACTTTTTATTATTTATTGAGCCAACATTTAAATTTTTAGAGGTTTTATATTACCTTTAACATTTTATTTATTACTTTTAATTTTATTTATTACTTTTTTAATAATTTAGTGGACATATAAATGTTAAATGTTAAATATTTATGCTTGACATTTGTACCCCACATAAGTGGGTAGAGCATGTCTCAAGAAATCATCGATAATTAATAAGTAGAAAATATTTAATAGTGATCAAGACAAAGGATTAGGATTTAATGTATTTTTTCTTTTAAATTTAATTAAAAAATGATGGTCATATAATTAAATTAACATTATATATATATTATTTTTACCATATAATTTGTTATGGTTTTTGGGTAAGTGATAATCATAAGCCTTGGTATTGTAATAAAGTGGAAGTTTATTTATAGGTTAAGAGTCTCCATGATAAAATGGAAGTAACTTCAGGGTTAAGAATGTTGTTAGGGTTGAGCATTTCCATCAGTTGGTTTTCATTGTTGGATCCCATCTCTGTGCTCTGAGTAGGGTTCCTTTTTCCTTTCTCTCGTGTTTTCCTCTCTTATTATTTTTTCTAGGTTTATATATATATATATATAGAGTCATGTGGTAGATTTGATGTTTTCTAGGTTTCTTCATTTATTTTATTAATTTATAATTATATATTTTAAATAATATTTCTAATGTTGACCAAGTTTTAGTCTATATTTGGTATTTTCTTTCTTTTTTATTAAGTGTTCTTTTTATTTATATGTTCATTTGTTTCTATTTATCTATTTATTTTTATTTATATATTCATTTATTATTATTTTTTTACTTAGTCTTTATTTATTATTTTATTATCTTACATTATTTTTATGATGGTGTTTAATTCTTTTTCTTTTATTTACTGGTTGGTTGTTTTTATTTTGAGCGTTGATGGTGTTTGTGATTTTCAATGTCTAATTTTATGGATTTTATTTTATAAAATGTGTAACATTTATTTTCATATTAATTTAACATCTATTTTCCATTTATTATAGGTATTCAGTGTCGATTCTAAAATTTCCTATGTGATTTAAAATTTCCTATGTGATTTAGCGGAAGATTTATTATACTATGATATGGATCACATAAGTTTACACTCTGAAATGTTGTTACATGTTTTCTTAAATCTAGATATTTTATGTTATTTTTTTAATTAATGGTAATAATAATTGAAAATAAATTTATATTTTAGCTAATTTTAATAACTTTTTTGAAATTTAGCAAACATAAATGTTTTGATGAGTATAATGGATGAATCATTATTTACATTTACCAACCATTTAATATATATGACTGCACCGTATTAGTAATTATTAATAATATAACTTGTATTATAGCATTTTCCTTGCTTGTTGCATAATTAAAATTAATGTTTTTTCAAATTAATTTTCAAGCCCCCTCACCATGAAAGTCTTCAAATCCTATTCCCTTTTTCACATCTTTGTTTTACTATTTTGAATTTGTTGAGAAAGTCTTCAAATCCTCTTCCCTTTTTAACATCTTTTCTTTACTATTTTGAATTTGTTGAAACTTTGTTGTTTTCTTACTAGAGACCATACCCTTGTTATGAAATTTGACAATTTATTCACGCTTTAAATATTTGAAAATAAAATTTAGCCATACAACAATTAACAATTTTTTGTTATGAGAAAATTATTATAAAATTAATACATGACATAAAACTATATTAAAAAGAAATAACATTAAATTAATGTAATTAAAGATATATCACATTTTTTAAATATAATTTATTTAAACAAAAATTACAAAATTAGTGTATTAAAGATATATCACACTCTTTTAAAATACAATTTATTTAAACGAAAATTAGACCTTAAATTTAATCCATCGTAAGTTTAATTTAAAAGAAATATACTTACTTATATTAATTCACCAACGTAGTTATCCTTTCCTCAAACATATCTCAATTGTAATTGTAACGGATAGCATGTGCATGAACTTTAATAAAAACGTAATGGATAGGCATGTGCATGAACTTTAATAGAAATGCACGAGTTTCATAACCTAACTAGATTGAAACGTTTTTCTATGTTCATTCAAATAATTTTGAATTTGAATTTTGAATGACGGATTAGAAAATTGGGAGAACCGTTGGATGCCAAGAAGAATAATATGCGAGGGAAAGCACCACCATCTATCAAAATGGTCCAATTGAAATTTAGTGGAACAACGTCTAATTTTTAATCTGAAAGTGGGACATGTGTCACCGTTTTAGTGGAGAAAACAACTGAAAGCTTTAGTGGAACAACGTCTAATTTTTAAGCTGAACGTAAAACTCACAATTAAAAGTAAAACTCAGTGCAGCCTCTATACTGAGGATTGCAGATCCTGATAAAGAATTTGCAGTGTGTACGTATGTCTGTATAGAGGGGTTGGGAGGAGTCCTGTTGCAAGAAAATTTGGTTATTTCCTATGAGTCTAGAAAACTTAAGACACGTGAATAGATCTATAGTGCATATGATTTGGAATTGGATGTTGTAATTCATGCCTTGAAGATGTGGCGACACTATCTTCTTGGAAATAAATTTACATTGATGACTGACCATATTAGTCTTAAATACTTCTTTTCCCAAACTGATTTGAATGCTCGACAAGCCAGATGGTTGTATTTTTTGATTGAATTTTATATGGACATAAAACATATCAAGGGGAAAGAAAACAAAATTGCTGATGCACTGAGCATAAATTCTTGTCAAAATATAAACAGCATTGGAAGTAGTGCTAATTTTGATTTAGAAGATCTAGTGAGAAAGGTAGTAGACCAGGATCAAAATTATGAGAATCTATAGGTGAAAATACTAAAGAGGAGATGGCTGAATACACTCAAAACCAAAAAGGGCTGATCTACTACAAAAATAGATTGTATATCCCCAATGTGGAAACTTTGAAAAAAGAAATCCCAGATGAATATCACAAACAACCATATGCAGGGCATCCGGGATATGAGAAGATGCTAACAACTTTGAAAAATATGTTGTTTTGTCCAAGAATGAAAAGAGATGTAGCAGAATACTTAGCTAGGTGCATGGATTGTCAACTAGTTAAAGTTGAACATCAACATCCTGCTGGTCTTCTAAACCCTTTGCCAATTGTAGAATGGAAATGGGAGACAGTTTCTATAGATTTTATAACAGGGCTACCCAAAACCAAATACCAACATGATTCAATGATGGTAGTAGTAGACACTTTAACAGAAGCTGCACACTTTATACCTATAAAGTCTACTTTTGGGACTGCCCAAGTAGCAGATGTTTTCCTAAAAGAGATAGTAAGGTTACATGGGGTCCCAAAGATGATTGTTTCAGACAGGGATGCTAAGTTCACAGCAGCCTTTTGGAAGGGTCTATTTGGAGGTATGGCCACTAAGATGAATTTTAGTACTGCCTATCACCCTCAAACTGATGGTCAAACAGAAAGAACAAATAAGATTTTGGAGGATATGCTGAGAATGTATGTGATGGATAGACCATCAAAATGGGAAGACTATTTGCATTTAGCTGAACTTTCCTATAATAACAGCTATCAATCCTCCATCAAAATGAGTCCGTTTGAAGCACTCTATGCAAGGAAATGTCATACTCCTTTGAGTTGGAACCAACCTGAGGATAGACTAATGTTGGGACTAGATGCATTACAAGAGATGGAAATAATTGTTAAACAAATACAGAGAAACATCAAGAAAACACAAGATCGCCAGAAAAACTATGCGAATAAGAAGAGGGTACATTGAGAATTTAAAGTGGCGGAGCATGTGTATTTGTGTATTAAACCCAAAAAGAGCACACTTTATGCTGGAAGTTGTGCAAAATTGGCTCCTAGATATTGTGGGCCTTTTGAGGTGTTAGAAAGGGTGGGACTAGTGGCTTATAAGCTGGCCTTACCACCCCATGTTAAATTTCATGATGTTTTTCATGTTTCCTTACTAAAAAGATATATACATGATGCTTCTCACATTGTTGATTGGAATGTGATATAGGTGGAACCAGAAGGGGAATTCCTTCCAGAGCCGCTTCAAATATTGGAGTGGGAAGAAATTGAATTGAGGAATCGAACGGTAGCAAGAGTAAAGGTGCATTGGAAGTACTTTACTGCTGAAGAAGCTACTTGGGAAAGAGAAGCTAAAATGATGGAAAAATATCCATTTTTTTTTTTAAATGAACTCTAGTAGCTAGTTATCAACACCAAGGATGGTGTTCTCCTTCAGAGGGGGAATATGTAACACCCCTAGTTTTATATTTTTGTCAAAGTTAGACATTTGAACTTAAATCCAAAGGGGAGTGGACCCCAATGGATAAGCATTGTGAGTATGTAATTAAATATTTAATTACAAAAAATAAATAAAATAATTCTGTGTAGATTCACCAAATGAGAATTATGAGATCACTTGCTAAATCTATGAGGATGGATAGAGGCAAATATTTCCCCAAAAATATTTCAAAAAAATCCTTGAAAGAATTTATTTCCAAATTAGATTTTTGAGGAAAAATCTAGTTTATTCCAGAATGAGGTGGAGAGTAGTTTCGAAGAGGTAAAATGTTGAGAAAGCATAAAGCAGCTTTAAAAATCCCTAAATAAGGGAAGCCTAGGCAAGCGGGAAGAAAAGCATCCTGAAATTCTAGACGCGGAATTGGAAATAGGCATTGGGGAACAATAGATTAAATAAGCTACTCCTAAACAGATTAGAGGTTGGTTTGTGGTGGAGGTGATCTCAGCTCGGGGGTGAGTTATGGAGATAGAGGAACTCTAAGGTTGGGAGGACTAGTCAACTGCAGAAGTGGTATGCTTAATAGTGTGTGATTGAATAAATTTCTTACAATGTTTTATTTCTAGTGTCCCATACATTTATAGAATTGTAGAAGAAGTACATCTTCTTAAATCTGTATAGTTTTAGGAACAGTAATTATGGGAAATTATTAACCAGAATCTCTAAACCTGAATATGGTTTAAATCTGGAGATACATTTACTATTCCCATAAACAAATTATCTAGAGTAATTTGAATCTACTGCTAGTAGGAAGAGTACATGAACAGACATATATGAATCCATCCTTAAATTTACAGTTATAAATTGGAAGTAATGGATCTGGGCTGTTAGTTTAATATAAAAACCCAAAAAGGAAAAAGGAAAATAAGTTCTATTGTAAAACAATGAAAGAAGTGTGGTAAACATCATTGTATGAAAATTTACAAAGCAATTATAACCAGCATCAGACTCTATACTTTATAGAATGATTAAATATTGTATGACAGAAAGATAGATGTCATCGATATCTTATAGTAAATTAGTCTATGTCTATACTGTGAGATCATTATACTCGAAAAAGGAAAATAAGTTCTATTGTAAAACAATGAAAGAAGTGTGGTAAACATCATTGTATGAAAATTTACAAAGCAATTATAACCAGCATCAGACTCTATACTTTATAGAATTATTAAATATTGTATGACAGAAAGATAGATGTCATCGATATCTTATAGTAAATTAGTCTATGTGTATATTAATTTCCCAAAGAAATTTTATAGTGAGCTGCTCTTGTGATTTACTATGGTAATATAACAGAGATCTGGTTGAACTATTACACTGCAAGGAAAACACATGTAGTATGAGTACAAATCTAAACAAAGAAACAAAAAGAGTCTAGTGATAGTAGATGACTCGGGATAATATCCAATGTGGAAGAGATATTATTGTTCCTTATAGAAAATCCAGATGGTAGACACTGACATAAATTTTATTAAATCTAATGAGTAGTGAAAATAAAATTAAATTCCAAGGAGCAGAAGGACTTGCTGCTAAAAAATAAAAGAGATGGGTTTATCTGAACTGAAAAAAAATAAAAGGAACCCACAAGCTATTATATAACAGAAAAATTAATATTAATAGACAAAGACAGATATGTGAATATTTAAGTCACAAGAAACACATTGTGCAACATGAACTATAGATATAAATAGATATTTAAATCTCAGTGAGAAAAATAAAAATGCACAGACCTATGCTCTGTCTTACATACAGGATACAATTAGTTATCTATAGAGTAACTGAGGTCTGGAAAACAATTTGGTAGAAGAATGTCCAGAGTTCACAAATATTACAAGTTCGCACATACATAGACCAATGGTCATATTGACCGAAATATACACTATTATTCGAAAGAAAACAACCCAACTTGTATTTCACAGTACATTAAGATAATAAATCCTATGAAAATGCTAAATGACCAGTAGGGCAACGAATCTGGGAGTTTCCAGACATTGATATATCAACCTGAAAAAAATTAAAATGAAAACGAGTTATTATAGTTCTGAGCTCTCACGAATTTGAGATGATTTCAAAATCATAGGATTGGACGAACCATATAAACCAAACAGGACGTTTGTACCTGTAACCAGATAGCAAAGCCAAGCCAATCTACGAAAGAGACAAGACTGGCGTATATCCATAGTAACTAAAATAAAACGAACCGAGTGATGAAGATAGGAACTATTGTACCTATAGTAGTTGGAGACCTCATTTTAAACTTAGACTCTAAAAGGAAACAAACAGACGTGAAGATTTGATGTATCATTTCTGATAAGTGAATACCGAGAGGTAGCAATAATCTCATAAAACATTCAGAATTGACACAACAAATTCAATACAAGTTACAGTCTCACCATCAAAAGGGTTGGGAAATTCTAGCTACGGAATGGAGTCTTCGTCGAATCATCGAGCTATTAGTACAATGACGGACGAGTGTTGCGAACACATCCCTACAGAAGGCACATGAAAATCATATCAAAGGAGAGGGAGAAAGTCAAAATGATTGAACGATGCCCTATGAAAGAAAACGACACTGTAAATCTCTGAGATTTTAATCTGAAAACAAAATTTTCAATCCTCAGAGTTAATATTAAATCCTACCGAAAGGACAAATCGACTGGAAAACTCAGTAAGCAAGAAAACCATGTTTATGCGAAACATACACGTAGAAATTCATAAGGAATTGTGAGGCAAATCCCATTTTAACCAATGTTATAAATCTACGCAATAAGGGTTTGAACTAAATAGCCAGTATAACCTAGAGCATGGAAAAAATCTAACATACCTGGATCTTCAACAACTCTGTGGTAAACTTCGCGCCAGGAAAGGAAAAACGTGCTCGCTCCACAGATGACGCGATCATGCCTAAGGAGAAAGGTCCAGGGCTCCTGAAGGTTAAAGTCAAAATGAACTCGCTAGTAGAAGAAATCAAACCATATATACCTCAGGAAACCCTAAACTCCTACACAGATCGACCATACACGTGTAGAGCGATAGAGCCTGCATTGTAAATGGGTACCGGGAATTATTTAACACATAAACATAGTAAGAATAAAATAGGTCAATCAAATCTATACTCAGGGAGGAAATCCCTGACATAAATGCGATTGTACTCGGTAACCGTTTCGAATGGTTAAAAGCACATAAACATTATGAATCGAACTCCAAATCAATCCTAATGTATATCAATTTGGCTATACAATCCTCAGAACCAGAAACGAGATGAATAAGGAGTGAGAACCATAAATTACATTTATAAAACCAACAATTAGCCGAGACGATGTGAGAGTTATAACTCGATACAAGTACAATACGATCTCATGCGATCCCACCATGTCTATGCAAGACGTGAAAATCATGAGACGTAGAGCCACAACCACATACGTCTAGTTACATTCTAACTCCCTGCTAAGAAGAAAAATTTAGTTCGAATGATGATCTGGTATGACCACACGAAGTTCCCAGGGTCGGTGATTCTAATGACAAAACAAAAATATATGTGGTGATCCGATTATATATAGATATATGTATTATTGAAATGCATATATATATTGATATGGAATATATTAAGTTGAGTAAAGGAGACATATATGTAACTATACTCAAAGTTTAATAAGGAGAAAGGAATATGTATTCAAAGGTAAGATACAAATATAACAAATCAAATATTGAGAAAGTATATTTTTATTTAAATATAACAATAGACGAACCAGAAACGACTTGAACTATATTTAATAGAGGTGTATTAAATAAAAATAAAATCCGGGTATACTTATGAATTTGGTAAGAAAAGAAAAATTTTAAGTGTTGAGAAGTGGAGACGTTACACTCAATGACAGATTAATAATATTTTCTAGTGATTTCCAGTTTTCTATTTCATGTTAATTCCCATATTAGGTTTATTTCTACTGATATTACCTTCTTCAACTTAAATTATGGGAATAATAAGTTTACTAGTTCTATCTTACATTACTGTTCTGTCCACATTGTAGTACATAAGGGTATATAATTATCTCTGCTACAAGAGTTTTCAAATCTAGAATAATACAATGGCTTCTGAATGTTCATTATACTACTCTAGCAATATACTCTCCTTCTACTCCTTAATTTGAAGTTTCCCTATGATATTTACTGGTGTCAACAATAATAGCTTTTGCAAAATATATACATAATTTTTTTTCTTGTTATAACCTGTTCAGTATATATAATTTTTCTAGCTAACACCTCTAACCAACATTTTATGTAGATCAGGAGGGTGAAATATTTGTTATCCTTCACATCTTATAAAGTTTGCATGCACTTTATATAAGTTTCATTATATTTATTTTCCAATAGAGTATTCAATTTGGACAATTCACCAGTAAAGGATGTTATTACTGCACTAGTGTATGCTAATTTCTCAAACCAGTATTGTTTATAGGTGTAGTAAACCCTGTTTGACACTATTTATATCTGTATATCATTAACTCTAATCCATGTACTCGTCCCTCTATTATTTTCTTAGTGTAAATGATAAATCAATAGATATACATGCATTGTTACTTCAACAAATCTACTTATCTGCCTTTCACATAATTTAATCATTCCTTCATACATGTTTTGTTTTTCTAGTGCTTGCTGATTTAATTCTATTTTTTTAATAGAAACAGATAAAAGTTACACATTTATGAATTATGAGGGTGACATAAATCTCCAGATTTAAATCAGTCACTGGTTTAGAGCTTCTGGCTGATTTTACCCATAATTCTTGTTCTTACAACTATGTAGAACTGAGAGGATTAAATTCCTCTAACAATTCTGTAAATGTATGGAACACAAGAACAAAAACATTACAGTAGTATGCAGATGCAATCATTAACCCTAACACATAACAACAAATAAATTTAATCATTCATAAACCATGTGACCATACCACTTTGGAAATTGACCAGTCCTCCCAACCTTAGAGTCCTTCTATCTCCAAAACTCACCGCCGAGCTGAGATCACCTCCAGAACAGACCAACCTCTAATATGTTCTGGAATAGCTTACTTAATCTTTTGCTCCCCAAATCCTGTTTCTAATTCTGCGTCCAGAATTTCAGGATGCTTTTCATCCTGCTTGCCTAGCCTTCCCTTATTTAGGGATTTTTAAAGTTGCTTTCAGCTTTTTACCTCTACCCAACTACTCTCCACCTCATTGGGGAAAAACTATATTTTTCCTCAAAAATCTAATTTGGAAATAAATTCTTTCAAGGATTTTTGAAAGATTTTTGGGGAAACTATTTTCCTCATTCCATCCTCATGGATTTGGCAAGTGATCTCATGATTCTCATTTGCTCAATCTACACAAAATTATTTTATTTAATTCTCAAAATTAAATACTTAATTACATCCACAAAATACTTATCCATTGGGGTCCACTCCCTTTTGGATTAAAGTTCAAATGTCTAGCTTGCAGGAAACATAAAACTAGGGGTGTTACACTCTCTCCCCCTCTCTCTCTGTCTCCCTCTCTCCATCTCTCTCTCTCTCTCTCTCTCTCTCTCTCTCTCTCTCTTGATCGATCCCTCCCTCTCTCTCTCTCTCTCTCTCTCTCTCTCTCTCTCTCTCTACCTCTCCCTCACTCTCCCTCTCTCCTCTCTCTCCCTCCCTCTCTCTCTCTCTCTCTCTCTCTCTCTCTCTCTCTCTCTCTCTTCCCCTGTTTCTTCTTCTTCTCTCACTCTCTCTCCCTCTCCATCTCACGTTCTCTCTCCCCATATCTCTCCCTTGTCCTCAAACCTTTGAACCCTCTCTCCCTCATACCCACCCTCCCCCTCTCTCTCCCTCCTTCTCTACCTCCCTCCATCTGCCTCCCTCTCCCTCCCTCTCGCTCTCCCTCTCTCTCTCTCCGCCTTTCTCCCACTCCCTCTCCCTCTATCCCCCCTCTCTCCCCCTCTCTCTCCCTCACCCTCTCTCCCCCTCTCTCTCCCTCACCCTCTGTCCCCCCACCCCCCTCTCTCCCTCCGTCCATATCTTTCCCTCACCCTATCTCCCTCCCTCCCCCCTGTCTCCCTCACTCCATATCTATCCATCTCCCTTTCCTGCCATATACCTATACCTCTCTCTCCCACCCTCTCTCTCTCTCCCCCCTCTCTCACCCACCCTCTCTCTCTCTATCTCTCCCTATCTCCCTCTCTCCATGTCTCTCTCTCCCTCTCTCTCTCTATCCCCCCCCCCTCTCTATCTCCCTCTCGTCTGATTTCTCTCTCCCCCTCTCCCTCTCCCTCTCCCCCTCTCCCTCTCCCTCTCCCCCCATATCTCCCTCTTTCTCTCCCCCTCTCTCTCTCTCCCCCTGTCCCTCTCCCCCCTCTCTCTGTGTCTTGCCACCTCTCTCTCCCCCTTATCCTCCTCCCTCCATGTCTCTCCCTATCCCTCTCCCTCTCCCTATCCCCCCCTCTCTCCCCCTCTATCCCTCTCTCTTCGTCTCGCTCTCCCCCCTCTCTCTCTCCCTACATCTCTCTCCCTATCCCTCTCTCTCTCTCTCCCTCTCCCTCTCTCCCTCTCTGTCTCTCTCTCTTTCTCTCTCCCTCTCTTTCTCCCTCTCTACCCTCCCTCTCTCCCCCTCTCTCCATCCACCCTATCTCCCTCTCTCCATGTCTCTCGCTCCCTCTCTCTCTCTATCCCTCCCTCCCTCTCTCTCCCTCTCGTCCGCTCCCTCTCTCTCCCTCACCCTCTCTCCCTCTCCCTCTCCCTCTACCACCCTCTCTCTCTCTCTCTCTCTCTCACCCCCCTCTCTCTCTCTCTCTCTCTCTCTCTCTCCCCCCCTCTCTCTCTCCCCCTGTCCCTATCCCCCCCTCTCTCCCTCTCTCTCCACCTCTCTCTCCCCCCTCTCCTCCTCCCTCCATCTCTCTCCCTCTCCCTCCCCCATTCTCTCCCTCTCTCTTCCCCTCTCTTTCTCTCCCTCCATCTCTCTCCCTCTCCCTCTCCCTCTCTCTCACTCTCCCTCTCTCCCTCTCCCCCCCTCTCCCTCTCTCCCTCTCTCTCTATCCCTCTTTCTCTCTCTCCTTCTCTTTCTCCCTCTCTCCCCTCCATCTCTCCCCCCATCCCTCTCTTTCTCCTCCTCTCCCTCCCCCTGGTTTCTCCCTCCCTCGCTCTATCCCTCTCCCTCCTCGCCATCCCCTCACTCTCCCTCTCCCTCCCTCCCTCTCCCTCCCTCTCTCTCTCTCTCTCTCTCTCCCTGTCATCCCACCTCTCTCTCTTTCTCCCAATCATCCCACCTCTCTCTCTTTCTCTCAATCATCCCACCTCTCTCTACCCACCACACATCAACTCTTTCACTCTTCAACCATCCCTCTTCCTCCCTCTGTCTCTCACCCTTTCCCTCTCCCTCCCTCCATCCCTCTCTCTCTCTCTCTCTCTCTCTCTCTCCCCCTTTAGCCGTCTATCCCCCCCTCTCTCTCCCCCTTTCCCTCTATCTCCCTCTCCCCCCTGTCTCTCCCTCTCTCTCTCTCCCTCTCCCTCTCCCTCTCCATATCACCCCATATCTCCTCATCTCTCTCCCTCACCCTCCTTCTCTCCTTCCCTCCATTTCTCTCCCTCTCCCTCTCCCTCTCTCTCCCTCTCGCTCTCCATCTCTCTATACCCCCCTCTCTCCCTCTCCCTCTCCCCCACTCCCTCTCCCTCTCTCCTCCTATCTCCTCCTATCTCTCTCTCACCCTCTCTCCCCCACGCCCCCTCTCTCCCCCGTCTCTCCCTCTCTCTCCCCTCTCTCTCTCTCTCCCCCCCTCTCTCCTTCCCTCTCTCTCTCGTTTTCTCTCTCCCCCTCTCTCTCTGTCTCTCTCTCCCTCTCTCCCCCTCCCTCTCTCTCTCTCCCCCCCCTTCTCTCTTCCGCTATCCCTCCATCCCTCTCCCCCTCCCTCTCTCTCTCACTCTCCCTCTCCCACTCCCTCCCTCTCCCCCTCCCTCTCTCTCTCACTCTCCCTCTCCCACTCCCTCCCTCTTTGTATCTATTCCCCCTCTCTCCCCTACTCTCTCCCTCCCTCCATCTCTCGCCCTCCCCCTCTCTGTCTCTCTATCTCCCCCTCCCCTTCCCCCTGTCTCTCTATCTCCTCCTCCCGCCCGCCACCCCCCCCCCCCCGTCTCTCTGTCTCTTCCCCCCTCTCCCCTCATCTCTCTCTCCCCCTCTCCCACCCCTTGCACTCTCTCTCTCTCTCCCCCTCCTCCACCTCCCTCTATCTCTCTCGCTCCTCCTCCTCCATCCATCTCTCTGCTTCTCCCTCTCCATCTCTCTCACTCTCTATCCCTCTCCCTGTATCTCTCCCCCTCTCCCTCTCTCCCTGTCTCTCTCCACATCTCTCTCCCTATCTCTCCCCCCCTCTCTCTGCCTCCCTCCCTCCCCCTCTCTCTACCTCTCTCTCTCCCCATCTCCTTCCCTCCATCCCTCTATCCCACCCTCTCTCTCTCTCCTTGTCCCGTTCCCCTTTTCCCTCTCTCCCTACCTCCCTCACTCACTCTCTCTCTCTCCTTGTCCCTTTCCCCCTCTCTCTCCCTCTCTCCCTCACTCTCTCTCTACTTGTCTCTTTCCCCTATCTCTCCCTTTCTCTCTCCCACCCTTTTCCCTCTCTCCCTCTTGACCCCTCCCTGTCTCCCTCCCTCCCCCTCTCTCTGCCTCTCTCTCTCCCCTGCTTGCTTCCTCCCTCCTTGTCTCTCTCCCCCTATCTCTCCCTTTATCTCTCCCTCCGTCTCCCTCCCTATCCCCTCTTTATCCCTCCATTTATCTCTCTCTCTCCCCCTGTCTCTCTCTCTCACACACACATCCTCCTCCTCCTCCACCTCCCTCTCCCTCTCTCCATCCTCTCTCTCTCCCTCTTGCCCCATCCCTCTCTGCCTCTCCCACCCTCCGTCCCCCCCTCTCTCTCTCCTTATCTCTTTCTCCCTCTGCCTCTCTTCGTCCCTGCCTCCCTCCTTGTCTCTTTCCCCCTATCTCTCCCTTTCTCTGTCCCTCCCTCTCCCCTCTCTCTTCCTACATATCTCTCTCTCCTCCTCCTCCTCCCTCTCCCCCTCCCTCATTTCCTCTCCCTCCATCCCTCCTCTCTCTCTCTCTCTCTCTCTCTCTCTATCTCTCTCTCTCCCCAGCATCCCACCTCTATGTACTAACGACACATCAATTCTTTCACTCTCCAACCATCTCTTCCTCCCTCTCACCCATTCCCTCTCTCCCCTAGAACCGTACCCCCTCCTCCCTCTTCCTCCCTCTCACCCATTCCCTCTCTCCCCAACACCCACTCTCCCCCTCCCCCTCCTCCCTCTCCCTCTCCCTCTCCCTCCCTCTCTCTCTCTCCCCTCCTGCCCATCTCTCTCCCCCTCCCTCCCTCTCTCTCTCTCTCGAACACCATTTAAAAATTCTTAATGAAAAGATAAAGAGAGAATCAATCACACTCTAAAAAAACCAATATACTTATAAAAACCCACTTTAACATATATTGTGAAGACGAGTAGCCTCTAAAAACCTTGAACTTAATGTTTAGAAATAAAGTAATAACAATATCATCTTTGTGACTAGCTTCTAAAGCTTTATATCGACTTAAAGAACAAGAAATCAAACAAAATTGAATAGCAATATGAAACAAATAGTAATATTTACATTTTAAACATAATATACTTTAATATTGCATAATAATTTTGGAGGCATTTTACTATAAAGGTAGCCTTTAATAAAAGAAACTAGATGTTGTCTTTCTCATAGTTGTAATAAATGGTTCAAAAGTAAAGTTGCATAGTTAAAGTTTCTTAGCAAAAACATGCAGTTTAAAATTTTCACACATTTAAATCAAAAAGGGTATGCAAGCTTCACTTATAATTAGTTCCAAGGAAAGAAAAATTATGAACAAAATTAATATATAATTAGTTCTCAGGAAAGAAAAATTATTAATAAAATTAATATATAATCAATACTTCAAAACTACATCTACAAACTGTAGGTTTAAAAGAAAGATATACAAAACATTTAAAAACACCTTAACTTAATGAATACTAACCTGGTTTCGAGGACCGTAAATACCAGCAGCTGCAAACATCTGGTACATCTTCGCAAATCAAATAATACTGTACGAATAATTTTGCTTACATAAGCTACATCAAATTCAATAAACATTATATAGAGCCATTTGAGTGTAAAGGTGGATTTAAAAAAAAGGAAACTAGACTTTGTTTTTCTCGCCGTAGAAATAAATGAGAAGAAAGAAAAACTTCACATTTAAGCTTTCTCAGCGATGGCAGGCAGTTTACGTTTTTCACCCATTTAGAAAAATAAAATAAAATAAATTCCAAGATGCACGCTTAAGCTTTTGAATATAAAGAAACAAGATCTACCTCAATGTAAACTTAGTTTTGAGGAAATAAATTATGAATTCAAAAACAATTTTGCTGTTCTTTGAAAGAAAAATAGGGTTTAACAAAAAGATAAGAAAGACATTTAAAAACACCCTAATTAATAATAACCTTGGCTTTTAGAACCAGAAGTACCAGAAAATGCAAAATCAAGAAATCAGATCTTGCAAAACCCTACCCGTTAAATATCGATCAAACAGATCCTTTAATCGAACTCAAACACCATCTATGGATTCAAATTAATGAAGATAAAAGATCAAACATAATGTAAAATAAAATAAACGGGCTCTGAACCCCATCGAGCAAAAGAACTTAAAACTGTGCCAATGCCATCTCCTCTCTGCAAAAATCTACCGTTAAATATCTGTCAATGCCGATGCCATCTCCTCTCTGTAGTTAAATATCTGTCAATACAATACAATACAATACCGTTAAATATCTGTCAATACAATACACACAGCCCAACACACATACACCGCCACAACACAAGAACATGTGCGAGAGAAGAATCCTCTGATTTTAGTTTTCAAACAAATTTCTAAATGAATCTATCGACAAATAGAGTCTAAGAAAAAAAGAAAAAAGGCGAAAGCCTACCAGAGAGAAGCGAAGACCTACCAGAGAGAAGCGAAGAACTACCGGAGAGAATAGCCGCATTTCACATAATTGGAAAGTTCAAGAAAAGCTCGGGACAAGTTCGATCATTTTCATCTTTCGATAAAACGGTGACACATGTCGACGTTGTTCCACTAAAGCTTTCAGTTGTTTTCTCCACTAAAACGGTGAAACATGTCCCACGTTCAGCTTAAAAATTAGAAGTTGTTCCACTAAATTTTGCTAAATGGTGGTGGTTGCCCTGGCATATTATTTTTCTTGGCATCCGACGGTTCACCCAGTTTTCTAATCCGTTATTCAAAATTCAAATTCAAAATTATTTGAATGAACATAGAAAAACGTTTCCATCTGGTTCAGTTATTAAACTCATGATGTATGGTTAATCTAACGTTTTTGTTAAAGTTCATGCACATGCCTATCCGTTACGTTTTTATTAAAGTTCATGCACATGCCTATCCGTTACAATTACAATTGAGATATGTTCGAGGAAAGGATAACTACGTTGGTGAATTAATAGAAGTAAATATATTTCTTTTAAAGTAAAGTTATGCTGGATTAAATTTAAGCTATAATTTTTATTTAAATAAATTATATTTTAAAAAAATGTGTGATATATCTTTATTGTAATTTTTGTTTAAATAAATTATATTTATAAAAAAGGTGATATATCTTTACTTACACTAATTTAATGTTATTTCTTTTTAATATAGTTTTATGTCATGTATTAATTTTATAATAATTTTCTCATAATTGTTGTATGGCTATATTTTATTTTCAAATATTTAAAGCATGAAAAAATTGTCAAAATTCATAATAAGGGTGTCTTTTCTAGTAAGAAAATAACAAAGTTTCAAGAAATTCAAAATAGTAAAGAAAAAATGTTAAAAAGGGAAGAGGATTTGAAGACTTTCTCAACAAATTCAAAATAGTAAAACAAAATTTTAAAAAGGGAATAGGATTTGAAGACTTTCATGGTGAGTTGGGCTTGAAAATTAATTTGAAAAAACATTAATTTTAATTATGCAATAAGCAAGGAAAATGCTATAATACAAGTTATAATATTAATAATTACTAATACGGTGAAGTCATATATATTAAATGGTTGGTAAATGTAAATAATGATTCATCCATTATACTCATCAAAACATTTATCTTTGCTAAATGCCAAAAAAGTTATTAAAATTAGCTAAAACATAACTTTATTTTCAATTATTATTACCATCAATTAAAAAAAAATAACATAAAATATCTACATTTAAAAAAACAAGTAACAATATTTGAGAGTGTAAACTTTTGTGATCCATATCATGGTATAATAAATCTTCTGCTAAATCACATAGGAAATTTTAGAACCGACACTGAATACCTATAATAAATGGAAAAATAAATGTTAAAGAAATTTTAAAATAAATATTACACATTTTATAAAATAAGATCCATAAAATTAGACATTAAAAATCACAAACACTATCAACATTCAAAATAAAAACAACCAACTAATAAATAAAAGAAAATAAATTAAACACCATCATAAAAATAATATAAGATAATAAAATAATAAATAAAGACTATGTAAAAAAATAATAATAAATAAATATTGAAATAAAATAAATAAATAAATAGACATATAAATAAAAATAATACTAAATAAAAAAGCAAGAAAATACGAAATATAGACTAAAATTTGGTCAACATTAGAAATATTATTTAAAATATATAATTATAAATTAACAAAATCAATGAAGAAACCTAAAAAACATCAAACCTGCTACATGACCCTAATAATATATATATATATATATATATATATATATATATATATATATATATAAGAGAGGAAAACAACAGAGAAAGGAAAAAGGAACCCTACTCAGAGCACAAAGATGGGATCTAACAATGAAAACCAACAAGGCCTTTTCTCAATTTCAACAGCTTTTCTAAATTTACGGTGATGGAAATGCTCAACCCTAACAACATTCTTAACCCTGAAGTTACTTCCACTTTATCATGGAAACTCTTAACCTATAAATAAACTACCACTCCGTTACAATACCAATGCTTATTATTATCACTTACCCAAAAAAATATAACATATTATATGGTCAAAAATATTATATATGAGTATATGGCCTGTTATGATCTGGCTCAAGGATTAGTCTAAAAAGTTACCGATTCACCATGGTTAAAAAAAAAAATATTATATATATATTTTATGTTAATTTAATTATATGGCCATCGTTTTTTAATTAAATTTAAAAGAAAAAAATACATTAAATCCTCCTTTGTCTTGATGACTATTAAATATTTTCTACTTATTAATTATCGATGATTTCTTGAGAGGTGCGCTACACACTTATGTGGGTTACAAATGTCAAGCATAAATTCTTAAGATTTAACATTTATATCTCCACTAAATTATTAAAAAAGGTGATAAATAAAATTAAAAGTAATAAATAAAATGTTAAAAGTAATATAAAACCTTTAAAAATTTAAATTTTGGTTCAATAAATAATAAAATTTTTAAGCTAAAGTCAATTTGTTATATGTAAAATCTTTTATTAACTTGTGAATATGTTTTGTTACCATGCCATGGGCCAATACAATTTCATTTCTTTCACAATGGAAATATTTTATGGCAATATGACATGATTCTTAATCATGGAAATTTAGCCCCAATTTATGGTCAATATTATTAGCATGTAAGTAATATTTGTTATAATATAATGGGTCAATACCATGGTTTATCAATACCACATGGCCAATAACCATAACTTATTTCACAATGAAGATATTTTAAAATATTTTATTTTAATTTTATTTTATAAAATTTTCTAAATTAATTCTAAAAGGAAAAATGTTATCATTACTTTTAAGATATATATAAACCCTCTATTGTATATTCCCATAAAAATTAAATAAAATTTTTAATAAAAATTAAAATGAAAATAATTATATATATAAAGATGTGAAGTATATATAATATAAGTAATAACATAAATTCATCTTAACTAAGCATCCAATATCTTAATGTAATGTATTGGAGGTTCCCCCTTGAATTGGCTCATTTATAAGGCATTGATATCTCTTTTCTTCTCTTTTAGGAGCTGGTTTCACAACATTTGCAATTAGAGCTTTGAGATTCTAGGGTTTCTTTTCTCCAAATAGGTCATCGTGGCATTTTCGATATAAATTTTTTTTACGAAGGTTCAGAATCTAAAATTTTTAGAGTGCGAAGCTAAAATCCTAAGGAACATCATCGCAACATTTCAGAGCTTGCTTTCCAATATTTTTGGAGATATGATCTCTGCAAGTCAGGTCATTTTGCAGGCTCCTGAATTTAACCTAAACAGGTCATCGTGGTATTTTCGTAATAAGTTTTCTTCTACGAAGGTCCAGAAGCTGGAATTTTTAGAGTGTGAACCCAAAATCCTAAGGTACATCATCGCAAAAATTTAGATATTGGTTCACAATATCTTCGAAGATATGAGTTATGGAAGTTAGGGCTTTTTGAGACTTCTGAATTTCATCTCAAAGAGGTGATCATGGGAAAATATTCATAGCTCTCTGTCTGAGCATCAGATTGGAATGTTGTAAAAAGTGTTCGCAAGTACTCGGACTGTAACTTTTGGTATATCAATTTCAGAGCCAAATGAGGAAAAAATGACACGTGGCAAGTCATACAAGTTCGCTCTACTGAACCAATAAAAAATTGGGTCATTGTAGGAGATTGGACATAAATTTTCCTTAAAGAATCTAAATCAGATCAGACATTTGGAATTTGAAAGAAGCTTCTGAGGGCTATGACATGGTTGAATTTCAAATATTGAGGATCTACAATTATAGAGAGAATTCAATTTCAATATCAAGCTCCTCAAAAGGAAGTAAAAGGTGTGTAATTTTTTTTTGAATTGCATAAGTCTCTTTTCAAGAATCAAGTTGAATTGATTCCAAGGGCATATTGTAGAATATATATTAGTATTGGATTCTAAAACGGCCCGTAAAAATAATTCAACACCCATTAAGACTTTAGAAGGCTATACTATGAAACATGAAGAGGAAGAATTGCAGTATGAGATATCAAAATTACGGTACGAAGTGCTGCAACAAATTTCGATCTTACGAAGAGCAACCAAAGATGAAATAGATGGTTTAAAAGTAGAAATGAAGGCTAAATTGGATGGTTTGAAGGATCAAATAATAGCTAATATGGATGATAAATTAGTGGAATATCACATCGAGCATCAACAACAAGTTATCCAACTCTCAAAGGATAACCTAACGTTGGTGCAAAATCTAATGAAACAATAGGAGGATAAACATCACATCGAAAGAATTTTTGAAGCAGTCACATAAACAAGAACTCAACAAGTATGATCAATTTCAGTGTATCTCAGCAAATGGAAGAAATTTCCTGTAGAATATTCCACATGGGAGGATGAAAATTTTATACGGAACCATCAAGAAATAATCAAGCATTGAGGACAACACTTGTTTGAAGGAGAGAGGCATGTTAAGTCTGATATTAATAGTGTATTCCCATATTATGTTAGTGTATCCCCCCTTATTGTTATTTTTGTACCCATGTAACCCCCATATTGTTATTATTGTGTCCTTACACTATTATTGTTAGGTCGACTAGGATTATATTGTGGCCCCATGGACTCCTATATATAGAAGGATGTTTTGGTCATTTTTATCATCCAAGAATTGTTCATTCATGTAATGTATTGGAGGTTTCCCCCTCAAAGTGGCTCATTTCTATGGCGTTGATATCTCTTTTCTTCTCTTTTTGGAGCTGGTTTCAAGAAGGAGAGATTTGAATTGGGTACAGAGATTGTAATGCTATTTGAGGCAGTATAAGTGAAAATTAATTATTGATATTGAATTTTTTGTGCAGAGGTGAATTTCCAGCAGTGGAATTGCAAAAGACTATAGTGAATTGCAGAGGAGAGTTAGCAGAAGGTACCTAAAGACTAAGGAAAAGTAAAACTTGAGATCATTCCATCTAAGGGAAGAGTGATAAAAATACAAGATCATTGAAATAAGGTCTTGTTAAGTGTTTAATTTTGATTAATACTGATGTGTATATGTAGGTAGCAGCAGACAAGGGAATTGTGGCAGCCATAGAAAGAAGAAGAAGAAAGGGAGAAGAAGTGCAGAAGCTAGATAAGAGCAAGGGAATGGTCAAAAGCATTCTAGAGGAAAGGGAACCAATTTATCCCATGAGATCAAGCATAAGAGGGAATCTTGATAGGGGATTGTGTAGCAGTAATTGAGACTAGCTACAAGATAAAAATTTTAGTGTGGCTCCCAAGTGGACATGGAAATTTCACAAGAGGAAAGGTGAAAATCACTCCAGAGAGTCAAAGGAAAGGCTTAGAAGAAAGCTATATAAAGAGGAAAGGATATTCCAGAACAGATGGCAGAAGGAGAGTATATGATGAAAACGTTGATAGTGATATGGTTGGATTAAGGGCACAAATCAATCATTTTGAACAACTGCTACAAAAAGAGATTAGAGAGGATATAAAATATGGAATGAATGTAAGGAAAGGTGTCAAGTGGTATATTATGGGGTTATTTTCCAAGAATTTTATGCAAAAGATAAATATTTGGATGAAGGAGGAAAATAAAACTACTAGAAGTAAACATAGAGAAGAAGTTCACTTTTGTGAACCCGAAGAAGGATCAATCCTAGGAAATCATGATGATGAGAGTGATGGGATGATGGAGTGCTTGGAGTAACAAAGAAAGGAGATGCCAATGACATCAAGTGAAGAAGGAAATTGTAATGTATTTCAACCTAATTTTTTGTATGAGTATGAAGTTTTAGGTACTAAGTATCAACCAAATGGAGCTTAAAAAATGCCAAAAACAAAGGAAGGAGAAACATTCAAAGAAAAGAAGGTCTATGCTTGTAGGGGACAACAAGGGGTAGCTGATTATGTAGTTGGATAGTTTCAATGGAGTGTTTTAGAATAAGAAAGTTCAGCCTTGTGTCATGAAGACAACCTTGAAGAAGGTTATGAAAGAAATCATATCAAAATTTCACAATTTTGTTAAAAGAGGAGTAATATGGGAGGTATAATTCGTTGATTGTACATTCTTTTATTGAGTGTTTACCTAAATATTTCTGAAGAAATTTTTTGTATGAAAAAGAGTTATTGGAAACTGGAAAAGGAGGAGACAATGTATGTCTTACAGATGTGCAATTATGGAAAAGGAAGAGCTGGTAAGGAGAGTGCAGCTCAAGAAAATTCTATCAATGGAAAAGTAACTATGAAGATTCAAAGACTAGGAAGCTTCCAAGGATCCAAGGAAGAAGAGATATTATTATATCATGTAGTTAGGAAAAGAAGGTGACTAACTTATGAAGAAAATCATGAAGAAGAATTTGTAGAAATTTCTCATGGAAGGACAAAATATGGCTATGCTTAGAAAGGTCATGAAGAGCTTTATGTAGAACCAAGAATTAATTAGGACAGAAATCAGATTGCTGATTTTGATTAGAGAGCTATAACAGATGGATAAAAAGTACAAGAAGAAGCTCATGTAACAAAGAATTGTAGCCAAAAAGAAGAGAAATGTATGTTGGAAATTGAGCATGAGCCCAAGAAATGTCAGGAAGAATGTAATTTCTACAAAATGTTTGAATGTGTAGGTACAGAAGATGGAATAGATTAACCTTCCGTGGAGTAGCTAAAAGGATAATGGTTAAACAAATCATATTATTTGGAAGTTTATGAAGGAAAGTGGGAGAAAAATCTTGAAATTATCTCATAGTACAAGGTTGGAACATTGATGGCTAAATGGAAAGGATTACTTTAGGATGACAAGAATTGTAAATATAGGTTTGAGAATGGAAGAAATGTTTGGAAGATTGACAGAGACAAAGGGATAGGCTTGAAGATAATTCATATTTTAATTTTATGAATTGGTTCCAGTAGGAATATCATAATTTTGAAGATGTAATTTTTTATGATCATTTCCAGACGACCATGATGATCATGAAATATTTCATTTTTAGTTTTTTTTAGGGTTTAGAGCAAAATTTAGTGGACGGTTTGCATGAAGAGAAGTGTTCCCAATAGGATCGAAATTTGGATGAAGAAAGAATAATTTTAACAACTCTTATGCAGGGTACTATTGAAGCCAAAGAGGACTGTAGAGAAAGAGACATGGAAAAATTTGAACAATTTTTTTTCACAAGTCCAACAGGAGGTGAAGACCAAAGATTTGATGGTGTAGAATCTGACAATGCAGATAAATATGATGTGAATACAAAGATTAATTGGCAAGATGAAGAAATTTAAGAGAAAATTTTCACAATTGAAAATCAACATACAGGAGATTGTTTTTTTTGTTTTCATACCAAGCAAGTAGTTAAGCAGGTTTGAAGATGAAGGACTTACACATAAAGAATTGGATGTGTGGACAATGGGAAAAGTAGAGGAATGGTATATTATAACTTCTATCAATGAATTGTGTACTGGCATTCATCATGATTAGAAAATAACCTCTTGGAAGCAACCCATGATGGTGATAGTGGAAGCACAAGATAAAACAATTAATAAAGGTGCATTGAGCAAGGCTTTAAATATTTTCAAACCTTGAGAATGAAATTTTTTGAGTGTCAGATATATTCTGAAGGAGTAAATTATTCAGTCCGAAGAGGCAGAAATCAGTAGCAGGTAGAGATAAAGAATACAACATTGGAAATAAAATCTTTCAAGTGGATAATAGGGAACAAAAGAAACACCAAGAAGGTGATTGTTAATTCAAGTAAGAGAAATATGACTGCACAAAGGAAATTTAAGAATTGGGATCCAAGAGGAATGCCTACATCTACAAGGAAGCAATAAGATGACAAAGCATGTGGTGAGCAACAACATAAAGTTTGGAAACCAGGATGAATTCAAAAACTAAAATTCATGATTAGGAGATCATGGAAGATTTTGTTCCTTGGGAGTCTGATGCAGGAGCATCCTACTCCATAAATTGAATTTTTGAAGAAATCTAAGGGGAATTTTTATTTTCTGAAGGGAGAGATTCCCTAATGTTTTAATTGTTAAAATGATGATTAATTTGTGATTACTATTGAATGTTTGAGAACATTTGAGGTCTAAGGTGTTAGAATTTCCATGCATATTTTATGGAGATGAAATATCGATTGGAGATTAAGTGAGGGATTTTAGGAGTTTGGTGAGGAGATTTTATAGGATATGATCTAAAATTAGTTCAGAATAATTTGATTATAAATATGATATGCCTTGAAGGCATTCATGGTTGGATTGGATAGGGAGTAGATAGTGAGTGGAAGAGAGTGAGAAGTGTGAGTAAGAGAATGTCCATGAGACCAAAAGGAGAGGGAATTATGAAATTATTGCTAATTGTATTGATCCCCTTTGTGGTGTAAAATAATACTAGTTTTATTGAATTCCCTGATTGAAATTAGTCTGGTGTGATTGGGTGTATGATCCATTAATGTGATGAATAGATCAATTTCGTTTGGTTCTTGTTATAATAGAGTATACACAGTAGTGACAGGACTAGTACTATTTTCTGTTATGAATTTGGTTCAAGTTTAGATTTGATACTGTGAATCTTTGTGTTAATACTTTGGGAAGTGAAAGAAGCTATAGAGTGATCAAGTTACACTGGCTCACTCTTGTACACAAAGGAATATGTGGTGATTTTTTTTCTAAGTTGCAGAGAATCAAATCCCTTTGAGGAGGAAACAAAATGATGATTTGAACCATTTAAGGTTATAGCTTCAGGATCAAGCTTTGGTTTATCTATTTATTAGACAAGGTTCAAATAAAGTTCCTAAGTCAGATTTGAACGTAGATTTTTTTCTCAATTGTAGTCAAAATTTGTTGTCAAGGGTCAAAGTTCCAGCCCAGATCCTGAGATCGATCACTTTGTCAGTTTATGAGGTGAGAGTTAGCATAGAGGTGAAACCATAGAGTGTGAAGTAAAGAATAACACCACAATTGTATGCGTAGCACCTCAGAGGTGTTTATGTAGCATCTCTAGTGTGTGTGAAACACATGCACAGGGAATGTGTAGCCTCAACTGAAAACATGGGGTTATGACCAAATCTTGATTTTTCTAGACTTCCTCCGGATCTGTGGCGAATCACTGTACGTGAACATTGTGCTTTTCCATTATACATTGAAACATGCTCCATCAACCTCTTTATTGATCACATCAATTCCAAGAGAGATCCAGTTCTGTGAGAAGATCAATGGAAAAGGTTCCAGAGAGCACAAGTCTTTGATAAAGGCATAAAGAATGTTTTTCCAGTGATGAAAGTCTAATATGTTGTATGAAAGGAGCATTCATGTGTTTCTCACAATATAATGCCAATCTCTAGTTTGAATGAAGCATCCATGAATGGCATTAAGAACACATTTAGTTTTAGCAATTAAATGTGTTGTTGAGAATTTAGCTTTTTTTAAAATAAAAAGGGCGCATACAGATCTAGCGTTTTTTATTAGATTCAAACCCTACTGATTGATTATATGTTGAAAATTTGTTTTTTTTTCTTATGCAATATGGAACCCTTTCTATTGAGAAAATAGGTATATCTAGTGGTAATCCAACCCATATTGGGAATCAGTTTCTCATTAAAATCGAAAAACCCCATGAGAATAATTAAATAAGTAATTATTTATTTAACATTCTCAAGAAATAATTATTAAATCATTATTTGATAATTATTTCTTATAACATTTGACTTAATCACCTTGGAAAAAATAAATAAACCATTATTTCTTTATTATTCCTATTTATCCTCTGTTTTTCTTATGATATCATTATTAAACCATTATTTAAGAATTGTTTCCTTTTTAATTCTCACAAACTGAATGGTACATCATTTTTAACTGTTAATTACTTCAAACAATTTCTAAATAAATATATTTGACCTTTTAAATACCTTTTCCCTCTCAAAAAATATAATAAAATATCCACAATGATTGGATTTTGAGATAGTCAACAATATTTTATTCTTTTCTAATTCTCAATCTATTCTAATATTTTTTTTGTAAAGAGAGGGTTTTCTCTCCATTCTTCACCATGACCATTTTCATCATCACCATTATCGTTTCATTACACTTGAGCTCCAACTTTAGTTCAAGTTTTTTTTTTGTTTTATTTCCCATTGCAAGATTAGAGAGAATCTCATAGCTTAAGCACAAGGACAAGAAAAGGAACCATCCCACATAGGGGAAACTACAGACCCATGTTGTAATTTATCCTCACTAGGTGATTTAATAAAATTATCAATTGATTAATTCCATAATTGGGCTATTACACTTTAATTTCTTACTATTATGTGTTTATTTTTTCAATATATGTTTGGATGTAGGGTTTTCTTCATTTTTTATTGCAGATCACAAGTGTATGCAGCCATATTTCATTGTTAGGGTTTTATTCAACCATCAATTTAAGGGAAGATTTTTTTGTACACATACTAAGAATTTTAATACTAACATCAAGCATCATCTTTAATCTTCCAGACTTGCAACAACCATTTTAAATTGAGACAAAAACCTCTAACTATGTTATTGATGCAGTTATCACCCAGCTAGGGCATCCAGTGGTCTATAACAATGAGACACTTTACGATACAATTTTAAAATATCCCACCTACGATAAAGAGATGTATCCAATAATGTAAACTTTCCAACAATGGAAACATTACATTGTGAGGAAGGAGATGGTCATCCACACAATCACCAACATCTTCAATTTATACATACACAAGGGAGTTTCAAAATGATCACCATCATAAGTGGTACACATATATGTAGTAATTTCATTTGAACATTAAATACAAGAATGGTAGCACCAATCGAGTTTCTAATTGCCTAAGTCATCCCCCTATTGCAACATTGACCATTTTTCTCAACTCTTATGGAAACAAGAACTTTGGATGGCCACAAATATATAAAAATTATCTTGAGTTGGCTACCACATACTAGATGTAAGTGGATGGCAAGCAAGTTCTCTTCCACCTCCAAGATGCATTATTATGCTACCTAGGCCACATTTTGTTCCTTCAAACGAGTGTGCCAAGCTAATTTTGGAGTCACACTAAAGTCGAGTCATGGGACACTTTGGTGCGGATAAAAATGTGGTCATTTTATATAAGTATTTTTATTAACCAAATATTTGAGAGGATGTTGCAAAATACATCATCTCTTGCACTCGTTATGCCATGGCCAAACCAAAATTTAAGAAGAAATGCCTATATACCCTTCTTCATAATCCTAGTCAGCCATTGGAATTCATCTCCATGGACTATATTTCTAGCCATCCTTCTACCACGCAAGGAAATGACTATATATTTGTTGTAGTTGACAAATTTTCTAAGATGCCCATATTGCCTGCCCACAATAAGAGTATTACAGAAGAAGCCATTATATAGGCCATTATACAGTATCAAGATATCAATATCCTAAGAAAATTTTGGATGAACATCTGGTCATTATTGGACACCAAGCTCACTAAGTCGACTACATTCCAGCCCCACACTCATGGAAATAAAAAGGTCATCAAAAGGATGACTATGCACATACTACACATGTACAACTCCAAGAATCCATGAAAATGGGATGAGAGTATTGCCTCTATGCAACATAACTGTAAAAAATCTCTCCATAGCTCGACTGACCATAGTCCATTTGAAGTGGGCTTAGGATTTCAACCATTATCTCCCCTTGATGTTGCATTTGTTTTTGCAACTACACAGGAAGACTCTGACCATGTTCAGTCTGAAGCTGATAAAGTCACCATATTTATTGAGCACATTCAACACAACTTATAGTAGGTTAATGACATCTTTGAGAAATCCAATTCTAAGTATAATAAATGGCGTGATAACCATTGGGTGCCACATAAGTTTCAGGTGGGTGATAAAGTTTTGTTACATTTGAAAATATAATGCCTTTTTGGAACCCATCAAAAGCCTTGGTCACATTGATACAAGACTTACACCATCCCCAAGATTGAGGGAGAAAACACTTTTGATCTCAGTATTCCCTGATTCTGTGGCTTTCACCTCATATTAAATGTGGACAACCTTTGGCCCTAATTTCTACCATTGTTGGACACATAAGAAATCGTTGAGTAGCTGACACCGCCATAGCTCAACCTAGAATGCACTAAACATAAAAAATTTGATCGGATCATGGAAACATAGATCAAGAAAACTCACAAATAAATGCTCCATCTATATCGAGTTTTTAAATTTTTTTAGCTCATGCACCAGGGAAATTGGTTCACTAGGGACTAAATTCAACAGAAGTTTCCCCATCTCATGGAGGTACTCAACACAATGGGGACCATTACCTTTTAATGTAGGAGGAATTATCCAGGTGTATATTGGTGGCCACCCTTCTACTCTAATTAGACCCCCAATTTTTTTTTTCTATTGCCTTAATTGTAGCACAATTTACTATTTTTGGCATTTTTTTGAGTCCTCAACTTCTAGAGCCATTTTGAGGCACTAAAAGATGTTTTTTTTTGTTAAATGGGAAAAAATATAGCCAATAACATGGGTTTTTATCCAAATTTTCTATTCATTGGATATATATTTCTAACAAAGTATTATAAGCATTAGACAAAGATTGTAAGCAAAACTTATGACCCCAAGAGGTTGATATATGAACTAAAGGGGCCCACGAAATTTTTTTGCTCCATCTCCTAGGGTTAGTTTTTTAGATGTTTAGTGTTATACCTTATTTCATAATAGCAAAAATTCCTTCGAGCCTCATTGTAACAAAATTTAGAGGTATGTAGCCATCACATCTGTTCTGAGAGATAAGCTACCATCACCCAAGCTAGGTTATTTCTATTCTGCATGTAAAAATTAACCATTATTTATCATTAATGAATTAAAGTTCATTTTTTTGTAGCATTTTGTTTATATTTTTAATGTGCAGTTCATTTTTTTCCTACATAAATTTGGATCATGAAATGCATAATGGGAGGAGGTAGCAAACCTTAAGGATGTTGTAGTTCATACCAAGAGAGAGCAAAGATTCAGATTTGGGAATGAGGAAGAGATAAGTGTAGATTTTACTTTCAATGAGCTATACCAGTCACTAGTGTTGACCAGATAAGAACAAATGAAGGAAATAAAATGCATGCATAAAAAGACCTATCAGCGGTAACTGTTGTTACGAGAAAAGACTGGGAAGGGATGTGATTCTGGTAAAAATAACTCCATAGACAGAAACAACACTTGTACAAGGTAATAATAGCATAAAATATAATAAATACAAGAAGAAATGGGAAAAGTGGCACTTTCACACACAAAAAAAACAAAAGCGATGGAAAATGTAGAAAAAAGTGACACTTTACAAACTTACTTAGAAAATTGTTGCAAACCAAATCTGAAGCTCCTTGAACTCATGGATATGGCTATCGCTCCAATGTAAAATGTGAAAATGAGCTCTACAAACCTTTATTATATATATTTAACCCCATGGAATTAGGGTTATGGTTTATGATGTGCATGAATAAAATCAAGGAGAAAGAGAAACTTGTCCATAGATCGGAAATAGAAACTTGTGCCACATGGTAAAAGAGGAATGTGCACTCCCTATTTTTTAAGGATGCATAATTGGCTTGTCTTGGAATACTGTGCAGTCAACTAGTAGGAAATACTGTGCAATTTTTAGTGACAAGGTATTACAGAGTTCACTTTCTTAGTTGATTGTGTAGTGTTGACTCTCATAGGAGGATAATGAATTTAACTTTCTCAATGACTTCCTATGTCATAGTATTATGCAACTTAGTTTATTAAGGAGTTTTTCAGTTTCTAGTTGCATGGGATTCTGTAGTTCCTTGAGGGAAGACCAACAAATAGTGCTAAAGCAGGAAAATATTTACCTTGTGTTTGGGAGAGAGTTTAATTTCCATAAAATTCATTCAACTATCATTGACAAGACTATATCATCGTCACACAAGTGTTCCACGCAAATATAAGTGATTAAAACACTATAAAATAAAAAATAATAGTTAACGATAGTGAAAATGATATTTCCTATAGAAAAAAGGTACGCTCTAAAATTTAAGCGTAGGAAATTTTTTTGAGTGGTGTTGTAGATGCTACAACACCAATATACCTCCAAATTTATTAATTACTCTTCTTGTTCCATCAAAAAAATTTCTAGACATTATCCAAAAAATGGAGGTGTGTGATATTATATGTTGTTCCATCATTTATCACTTTGAAATGACCATTTTTTAAAGCCTCCTTTATTAACCTATTTACTAGTTTAGAAACTAAAATAATAAAAAATTCAGTGAGGGGAACACTTATCTAATACCCCTTCCTAGTTTAGGCCATCGAGGTGTGAACTAATTGATTATGATAGCCAAATATAACGAAGTAATATAGGTCCTCACCCAAATAACAAATAGAATTGTATAAGAATAAATCTTAGGAAAATCAATCTTACCTTATCATGTGATTTATAGATGTCAACTTTAATCACCATTGATCTTTAATCCATAACCTTCATTGGGTGAATAATTTCTTCTGTGATCCCCATTCTCTTTTGGAATTGTATTGCTTATAAAAAATCAAACTATTGGCCATAAATTTCCTTGATAAAACACCTTTCACTCTTTTCACAATAAACTTCGAGATAATTGTGTAGATGAAATTGTATAAGGACATTGAATTTTTTTTTCAAAGGTTGTTTGGGTTTTGTTTTTAGGAATCAATGTTATAAAATTAGTTTTATAATCTCCTACAATCTAAATATTTTTCTGAGAACTCAAAACAACCTATAAATAATTATATAGGAAGGCCATGTGGCAATATTATCTTTTTAAAATATCTATAATATTTGTTGCAATTGTGATTTTACAACTTTTTTTTGTCATATTTACAAGTCTAGGAAATGAGTTTTATAGCTATGCTACTTACATAATTATAACAACCCTAGGGTCCCTAGAAGTAATTGACTCCTTCGACAACATATTGTTGGACTATAATTTCTCTTGTTAATTTTCCAAAATGAGTTGATGCTATTCCTATTATTATATGTCTAATTAAAACTTGGTATTTTCATCACCTTGCTTTTACTCATATGGCCCTAGTCTTAAGCATTCATTATTATTTCACCAATATTATGTTCTTATCTCATTTATTCTGCAAGCTTTACACTGAATTTTTTATCCTCATTCAAACTGCGATACCCATTACTATTGTAATTTTTTTTCAAAGGTTATGCCATTCCACTTCTTTGAATAACATATCCTATTTTTTTATTTTTATCTCCTTCCCATTAGGTAGCTACGTTTTCTTTGTTATTTCATATTTTATTTTAAAATTAGATAAATGAAAATTCTCTTAAATAGTAATCGCAGGTTTCCAATTATCTTTAATCATGATTATGAACTCTTGCATCTTCAAAAATTGAATGTTCAATTTCAATTTATTAGATGGTTTATATTTCACTAAGGTTATTTTCGAGCTCAGATCAAGCCTCTTCAAAATTCTAATATCCCCTTTTCTCCTATTCCTTTATGTGGGAGTGAGCTATGTAGGTTAATGTCTAATGTACATGGATTATGTTTCTTCCAAATTTCTTATAATGTAACTTAGAGAATAATTTACTTATGCTCTTAATTCCTCACAGAAAAAAAAAAAAAAAAAAAAAAAGAACTCCTATCACCATGAAGAATTTATTTTGAAAGCTTATATAATACTCCACGCACAAATCCTGAATTAGGGTTCCCTATCAAATTATGATTTCCATCATGTCTCCCATGCCAACGCAATATAAAGCATTAATTGATAAGTTTTAGTTGTGATACTCATCCGTTAATGTTGCAGATTGATTTCAATGTAGAGGGGAAGGTGGTGGATAGATAAGGATTCGAAATACATAGACTACTTGGGACATCAATTTAGATATTATTCCTGAGAGAGACATTCATTCCCACATATTGCTATGTAGTTGGTTTTCTTTGTTTCATTTGTAGAGTAGTGAAGGTTGAGGAGATTGGCACTGAAGATAGATATTTTTCTTTTCTGATAATTATGGTTTGTGAATGAGGATACCCTATGAGAGGAGAGAAAGGAATATGTCATCATCCTCCCCCTCCATGACATTTCCAAGGGGTAAAATATTTGGATGAAGATTTAATACATCATATTTGATAATTGGTCACAGCTATGGAAGTGCACGGGAATAGAAACACTTGGCAATGGTCCCTTTGAAGTTAGGAACTTCATTAGAGGAAAATTTAGCCTAAAAGTGATTTTTTCACATCATTTCCATGTCATAATATGTAAACCAAACAAGATAATTTAAATTTAAAAATAGGTACAAGTAAACATTTTGGAGGGAAAGTAAGAATAACTATTTTTTTAATCATATTTTTACTTATCTCCTTATAGGTTTACTCAAATTTAAAGTGTAGGCACTCATTTGATGTAAAATTAAATTCAATCTCCAACGAGTACCCATTATGCATACTTTTGAGAAGACCCACATTGATAAAAAATTAAGATACATTAAAAAAACATAACACATTTTTTAGTGTATCTTCATTTTTATCAATATGGGTCTTCTCAAAAGTATGCATACGATGAATGTGTACACTTGATATTTGAGTAAACCTATAACGCGATAAGCCAAAAATATAATTAAAATTTTATTTTTCTTCCCTTCCCTTCAAAATTCATAACTATTATTTTATTATTATAACATTTTTTTATTATTTTTCCTTAGGATTCCACTTTTAGGTTGACAATTCCTCTAATATTATTTCATTAAAGTGATAAGGAAGGGGACTTGTGTGTTGTGTAAAGTAAAATTTTGGGCATAAATATCCACTTAGTCCATATTCAATATACTCTCAGGGCAGCATTAGGGGCTCTGGGAATTTTATTTCCTCCTCCGCCACCTCCTCTACCTTCCTCCAACTTGCGAGGAAAATTTGGATAATGGATACTTGATTGATTAATGTACCAAGATTCCCATTCAAGGAAATCTAATATCTTAAAAAAAGAAGGAAAAGAAACCAGAAAATCCCTTATTTTACATCCATGTGGAGAAGTAGCAAACTTACTGCAACAAAAAAATTGTTGTAGACAATCTTAGAGGTAAAACCTCTCAATATGAGGCTAGCACCAACATAGGTGGTGTGTTTGTTGATTCAGAATGACCTATATGGTTAACATAAGGCTATGATGAACCCTTCAAATATCTTGCTTAATATACCACCCTTTCTATCAATATTTACGAAAGGATTTCTGAGCCTCTATGACTTTACTATTTTTCTTCTGTTATTATATATCCAAAACTAAGTCATCTCAAATATAATCCACTCATGTTTATCCATGAATATAATGTATGTAAATTTTCAATAATCAAATGAAATTGTAAGAATACATCTCAATTTGAAGTCATGACCTCTTCCAAACAAATAATGCTCTTCATCATTAAGTCTCCTCAAGTTGTATAATAGTATATATTTCTTTAACAAATTATATATAATAAATTAACATAAATATTATATATTGAATTAGAAAAATTAATAAAAAATATATTTAATTAATTTTTTATTTTAAAATATAAATATCATTAACAAAATTGAATTAATAATTCCATAACATCCAAATTTATGGCCAAGTCAGACACCAACTCATTTGAAACATCGATATTACTCCAATGTGAACCAGGTGAGTTTCGAACTCGAGACCTGTCACTCTAATACCACTTGATGGAATCATGATTGTCGTTAGAACAAAACCTATAGGCTTTAGTCTCCACTACAATTTCGAAAGTTAGGATCCATGAGAGGCGGTTAGTCAATGTTGCGAAACACACTGGGAATGTTGAACCCAATGTCCAACGCTAGGTTGGTTCTAGTTGAGGGAAACAATGTCACATTTTTATATTAATTCACATTGTTAATCCAATCACATTAAGTTAATGTACCATCATACATTGAGTTACATCAAATCCAAAATCATCATCTACATCGAAGTCAATGCATATAATGCAAGCAATCAAATGATATTAGAAATCAATATCTACAATGAAATCAATGCATCTAGAGCAATCAATGAAATAAGATTAGAATTCATCATCTACACAAAAATAAATGCATCTAGTGCAATAAATTAACTTCTATTAGAAATCAGCATCTACACTAAAATCAATGCATCTAATGTAAACAATCAAATAGGATTAGAAATTGGCATCTACGCTAAATAAATGAATATAGTTCAATGAATCAAATAGGATTAGAAATCACCATCTATACCAAAAATCAATACATCTATTGCAATAAAGAAATTAGAATTAGAAATCATCATCTACACTGAAATCAATGCATATAGTGCAAGTAATTAAATATAATTAGAAATCCCTCTCTCTCGAAATATTTTTCAACCATTTAGAGAACTACACTCTCCCTCTCTCTCTCTCTCTCTCTCTGTTAGTCTCTTCCCCTTCCCCTCCCTATCCCTATCCCTATCCCTCCCTCTCCCTCTCTTTCCCCCTCCCCATCCCTCTCTCTCTCTCTCTCTCTCTCTCTCTCTCTCTCTCTCGCCCTCGCCCCTCTCCCTTGCTCTCCATCTCCCTCTCACCCTCTCCCTTTCCCGCTTTCCCCCCCTCTCTCCCTCTCTCTCTCTCTCTCTCTCTCTCTCTCTTTCTTTCTTGCCCTATGCCCCCCTCCCTCCCTCCCTCCCTCTCTCGCTATCTCTCCTCTCCCTCGACCTAACCTCTTGCCCCTTTCTCTCTCTCGCTCTCTCTTTCCCTCACCCTCTCCATCTCCCTCTCTCTCTCTCTCTCTCTCACATTCCCTCATCCCTCTATCTCTCTATCTCACTCTCTCTCTCTATCTCTTCCTCCCCCTCACTCTCCCTCTCTACCTCCTTCTCTCTCTCTCTCCCTCTCACCCTATCTCTCTCTTTCCCTCTCCATATCGCCCTCTCCCTATCTCTCCCTCCCTCCTCCCTCTTCCTCCATCTATCCCTCAATCTGTCTCTCCCTCTCCCTCTCTCCCTCTCTCCCTGTCTCCCTCCCTCTCCGTCACTCTCCCCCTCTCCCTCTACCTCTACATCTCACCCCCTCTCTCCCCCTCTCCCTCGCTCCCTTCCTCTCTCACTCCCTCCATCTCTCTCCCCCTCCCTCTCCCTCTAGCTCTTGCTCTTTCTCTCCACCTCTCTCCCCTCTTTCTCTACCCCTCTCTCTAGCCCTCGCCCTCTCCACCTCTCTCTCTCCCACTCTCTCGCTCTCTCTCGCACTTTCCCTTGTCCCTCTATCTCTCTATCCCTCTCTCTCTCTCTATCTCTCCCTCCCCCTCACTCTCCCTCTCTCCCTCCCTCTATCTCTCTCTCCCTCTTGCATTATCCCTATTTTTCCCTCTCCATATCGCCCTCTCCCTATATCTCCCTCCCTCCATCCCTCACTCTCTCTCTCTCTCTCCCTCCCTCTCCCTCACTCTCCCCCTCCCTCCTCTCCCACCCTCCCTCCCTCCTCTCCCCCGCTCTCTCTCTCTCCCTCTCCCTCACTCTCCCTCCCTCCATCACTCCCTCCCTCCCTCTCTCCCTCTCTCTCCTTCCCACCCTCCCTCTCTCTCCCCCTCGCTCTTTATCTCTATATATATCTCCCTCTCCCTCTCCCTCCCTCTCCCTCCCTCTCTCCCTTCTCTCCTTCCCTCTCCCTCCCTCTCTCCCTTCTCTCCCCCTCTCTCACTACCTCCGTCCCTCCCTCTCCCTCTACCTCCCTCTCTCCCTTCTCTCCCTCTCTTCCCTCCTCCCTCCCTCCCTCCCTCTCCCACGCTCCCTCCCTCCCTCCGTCTCCCCCTCTCTCACTACCTCCCTCCCTCCATCCCTCTCCCTCCATCTCTCCCTTCTCTCCCTCCCTCTTTCTCTATTCACCCCCCCCCCCCCCCCTTCTCTTTCTCTCTCTCTTTCTCCCTCTCTCTCTCTCTCTCCCTCTCCTTCCCTATCCGCCCCTCCCTCTCTCCCCCCGTGTCTCCCTCTCTCCCCCTATCTCTCTCTCCCCCTCTCCCTCCCTCTCTCCCTCCCTCCATCTCTCTCCCCCTCCGTCTCCCTCTCTCTCTCTCTCTCTTTCCCCCTCTCTCCCCCATCTCTCCCTCTCACCCTATATCACTCTCTCTCCCCTCTATCCTCCCTCCATATCTCTCCCTCTCCCTCACCCTCCCTCTCCCTCTCCCTATCTATCTCCCCCCTCTCTCCATCTCTCTCCCCCCTCTCTCTCTCTCCCTTCCTCTCTGCCTCCCTCTCTCCCTCCCTCCATCTCTCTCCCTCTCCCAGCGTCTCTCTCTTCCCCCCCTCTCTCTCTCTCTCTCTCTCTCTCTCCCTCTCCCTCTCACTCCCTCTCTCCCTCTCTCACTCTACATCTCCCTCTCACTCTCTCTCTCTCCCCCACTCTCTCCCCACTCTTCCCCTTTCACCCTCTCTCCCCGCTCTATCCCTCCCTCCACATCTCTTCCTCTCCCTCTACCTCCCTCTCCCTCTCCCTCTCTATCTCCCCCCTCTCTCCCTCTCTCTTCCCCGTCCCTCTCTCTCCCTTGCCCTATATCCATCTCTCTCTCCCTCCCTCTCCTCGCCCCCCCTTTCCCTCCCTCCCTCTCCTCGCGCCCCTCTCCCTCCCTCCCTCTCCCTCTCCCTCTCCCTCTCCCTTGCGCTCTCCCTCCCTCCCCCTCTCTCTCCCTCAATCTCTCTACCTCCCCCTCTCCCTCCCCCTCTCTCTCCCTCCCTCTCTCTCTCTATACACTCTCTCTCTCTCTCTCTCTCTCTCTCTCTCTCTCTCTCTCTCTCTCGACACTCATTCTCTTTCACTATCTCCGACTCACACTCTCAAGCTCACACTCTCTCTGGAACGTTATTTAAAAATTTGTAATGAAAAGATAAAGAGAGAATCAATCACACTCTAAAAGACCACTATACTTTAAAAAACCCACTTTAACATATATTGTAACATGTATTGTAAAGATGAGTAGACTCTAAAAATCTTGACCTTAATATTTAGAAAGAAAGTAATAACAATATCGTATTTGTGACTAGCTTCTAAAGATTTCTATTGACTTAAAGAACAAGCCATCAAACAAAATTGAAGGAATTTATATGAAACAAATGGCAATATTCACATTTTAAACATAATATGCTATAATTTAACCTTTAATAAAAGAAACTAGATGTTGTTTTTCTCAGAGTAGTAATAAATGGTTACAAAGAGAAGTTGCACAGTTAAGGTTTCTTAGCAAAAACATGCAGTTTAAATTTTTCACATATTTAATTAAAAAAAGTTATGCAGGCTTCAGTTTTAATTAGTTTCAAGGAAAGAAAAATTATGAACAAAATTAATATATAATTAGTTCCGACGAAAGGAAAATTATCAATCAAATTAATATATAATCAATACTCAAAAATAAATATACAAACTGCAAGTTTAAAAGAAAGATATACAAAACATCTAAAAACAACTTAACTTAATTAACACTGACCTGGCTTCCAGGACCGTAAATACCAGCAGCTGCAAATAAATAATGGGACATTTTCATCTGCTGCATCTTCGGGCATCTGCTACACCTTCACAAATCAAATAATATTCTATGAATTCAATAAACATTATATAGACCCATTTGAGTGTAAAGGTGGATTTAAAAAAAAGAAACTATACTTTGTTTTTCTCGCCGTAGAAATAAATGAGAAGAAAAAAAAACTTCATACTTGAGCTTTCTGAGCGATAGCAGGCAGTTTACATTTTTCACACATTTAGAAAAACAAAATAAAATAAAATCCAAGATGCACGCTTAAGTTTTTTAATATAAAGAAACAATATCTACCTCAATGTAAACTTAGTTTTGAGGAAATAAATTATGAATTCAAAAACAATTTTGTTGTTCTTTGAAAAAAAAACTAGGGCTTCACAAAACTATAAGAGAGACATTTAAAAACACCCTAATTAATAATAACCTTGGCTTTTAGAACCA
The DNA here is from genome assembly GCA_034641835.2 of Pinus albicaulis. Classification (NCBI taxonomy): domain Eukaryota; kingdom Viridiplantae; phylum Streptophyta; class Pinopsida; order Pinales; family Pinaceae; genus Pinus; species Pinus albicaulis. The sequence continues at coordinate 93,357 of JAXQQM020065284.1, read as the reverse complement.
GAAGTTCCAGAAAATGCAAAATCATGAAAAAAAGCAGTCAAGAAATATCACGCGTTAAATATCGATCAAACAGATCCTTAAACCAAACTCAATCACCATCTACAGATCCCAGCATTGTTCGAATTAATGAAAATAAAAAACGAAAGATAAAATAAAATAAAATAAACAGGCTACCCCATCGTGCAAAAGAACTTAAGATTCTGCCAATGCCATGCATGCCATCTCCTCTCTGCAAAAATCTGCTGTTAAATATCTGTCAATTCCATGCCATCTCCTCTCTGTAGTATACACACACTATACACATAGCCCAACACACATACACCGAGACAACACAAGAACATGTGCGAGAGAAGCGAAAACGTACCAGAGAGAAGCGAAGAACGTACCAGAGAGAATAGCCGCAGTTCCATAGATCAAACATCATGCCTGCATTTCACATAATTGGAAAGCTCAAGAAAACCTCGGGACAGGTTCGATCATTTTTATCTTTCCAGAATGGAAGTAGTGAATAAAAAGCAGGCTTTGGCTTTCAGTTGTTTTCTCCACTAAAACAGTGACACGTGTCCAACGTTCAGCTTAAAAATTAGACGTTGTTTCACTAAAGCTTCCAGCTCTTTTCTCCACTAAAACGGTGACACATGTCCCACGTTGAGCTTAAAAATTAGACGTTGCTCCATTAAATTTCAATTGGACCGTTTTGCTAGATGGTGGTGGTTGCCCTCGCATATTATTCCTCTTGGCAACTAAAGGTTCACCCAATTTTCTAATCCGTTATTCAAAATTCAAATTCAAATTTATTTGAATGAACATACAAAAACGTTTCCATCTGGTTAAGTTATTAAACTCATCATCTATGGTTATCTAACGTTTTTATTAAAGTTCATGCACATGCCTATCCGTTTCAATTACAATTGAGATATGTTTGAGGAAAGGATAACTACGTTGGTGAATTAATATAATTAAATATATTTCTTATGTTTGAGGAAAGGATAACTACGGTGAATTAATATAAGTAAATATATTTCTTTTAAGGTAAACTTATGGTGGATTAAAGGTAGCGTCTAATTTTTATTTAAATAAATTATATTTAAAAAAAAGGTGTGATATGTCTTTAATTATACTAATTTTGTATTTTCGTTTAAATAAATTATATTTAAAAAAAATGTGATATATCTTTAATTACAAGAATTTAATGTTATATTTTTTAATATAGTTTAATGTCATGTATTAATTTTATGATAATTCTCTCATTAACAACAATTTGTTAACTGTTGTATAGTTAAATTTTATTTTCAAATATTTAAAGCATGAATAAGTCGTTAAATTTCATAACAAGGGTGTGTTTTCTAGTAAGAAAGCAACAAAGTTTTAACAAATTCAAAATAGTAAAGTAAATATGTTAAAAAGGGAAGAGGAATTGAAGACTTTCTCAACAAATCCAAAATAGTAAAACAAAGATGTTAAAGAGGGAATCGGATTTGAAGACATTTTCAACAAATCTAAAATAGTAAAACAAAGATGTTAAAAAGGGAATGGTATTTGAAGACTTTCATGGTGAGGGAGGCTTGAAAATTAATTTGAAAAAACATTAATTTTAACTATACAATAAGCAAGGAAAATGCTATAATACAAGTTATAATATTAATGATTACTAATACGATGCAGTCATATATATTAAATGGTTGGTAAATGTAAATAGTGATTCATCCATTATACACATCAAAACATTTATCTTTGCTAAATGGCAAAAAGGTTATTAAAATTAGCTAAAATATAACTTTATTTTCAATTATTATTACCATCAATTAAAAAAAATAACATAAATATCTACATTTAAAAAAAAATCTAACATTTGAGAGTGTAAATCACATAGAAATTTTAGAACCGACACTGAATACCTTAGATAAATGGAAAAATAAATGTTAAAGAAATATTAAAATAAATAAATAAATAAATAATTATAGAAATAAAAATAAATAAATAAATGGACGAATAAATAAAAATAATACTAAACAGAAAGGAAGAAAATACCAAATATAGACTAAAACTTGGTCAACATTAGAAATGTTATTTAAAATATATAATTATAAATTAACAAAATAAATTAAGAAACATAAAAAACATCAAACCTACTACATGACTCTAATATATATATATATATATATATATATATATAAAGCCTAAACCCAACGAAAAGAAAAAAGAAAAAAAAGAAGACACCAGCCAAAGGAAAAAGGAACCCTACTCAGAGTAGAGAGATGTGATCCCACAATGAAAACGAACAAGGCCTTTTCTCAATCTCAGCAGCTCTTATAAATTTACGGTGATGTAAATGCTCAACCCTAACAACATTCTTAACCCTGAAGTTACTTGCATTTTATCATGGATACTCTTAAGCTATAAATAAACTTCCACTTTGTTACATTACCAAGGCTTATGATTATCACTTACCCAAAAACCATAACAAATTGTATGCTCAAAAATATTATATATATATTTTATGTTAGTTTCATTATAGGACCATCATTTTTTAATTAAATTTAAAAGAAAAAATACATTAAATCCTAAACCTTTGTCTTGATCACTATTAAATATTTTATACTTATTAATTATTGATGATTTCTTGAGAGGTGCTCTACCCACTTATGTGGGGTACAAATGTCAAGCATAAATGTTTAACATTTAACATTTATATGTGCACTAAATTATTAAAAAAATTAATAAATAAAATGTTAAAAGTAATATAAAACCTCTGAACATTTAAATGTTTGCTCAATATATAATAACAAGTTAAATTCCATTTGTTATATGTAAGATCTGTTATTAACTTGTCAATATGTTTTGTTACCATGCCATCGGCCAATACAATGTCACTTCTTTCACAATGGAAATATTTTATAGCAATATGACGTGATTCTTAATCATGGAAATGAGCCCCAATTTATGGTCGATATTATTAGCATGTAAACAGGATTTGTTATAATATCATGGGTCAATACCATGGTTTATCAATACCACATGGCCAATAACCATAACTTATTTCACAATCAAGATATTTCAAAATATTTTATTTTAATTTAATTTTATAACATTTTTGTAACACACATACTCCTGGTAAATAATTATTACGTTGCTACCTTTAACTCTTCAAACCAAGAAAATCAAGATTCAATTAATGTAAAACCAATTCTTGGTAACGACCTGTTATTCTTTATTTACTTGGAACCTAGATTACTGATTTAGACACAACTCTTTGCCACACAATTTCAAATTGGAAAAGCTGGGAGCATATTAATGCGAATGCACTGGATCATGACCATAGAGTGCTATGATGGAGGATGGTGATGGGTGGGTCTCCATTGTGTTGTGGAGGTCAAAAAATATTGAGGTTCCCTCCTCCCGATATAGAAATATAGGGGTTCAACTGGTATTTAAAGGTTCTGCCATTGAAATTCATATTACCAATGTGGCAACATTAGTTTTCAAGGCAGTTTGCCTCGTTTCAAAAGTGTCACCAAGAGAAAGGTAGTTCTTTCCTTGAACCTATTGTTCATTATATACTTACCTATAGTTCAGTAGCGTATGGAGTAGAGTAAGGATACCATGAAAAGAAGACAATGTATCTTTAAATTCTAGTTTGACCAATATGTTTTTAAGAGGTAAGTATTATCATTGTTCTTTTCTTGAAACAGTAGTTTGCATATAAATAATTATAATCTTATTGAAAGAGATGCATACTAAATTCATGGTATAAGCAAGAAAATAGAATATGCATGTTTTATATTTTAAAAGATATTTTCTTGAATAGATTCAAAGAGGGTAACTCCTTAATATCAATATTTATATAATATTGTATAACAAGAAAATAGAATATGCATGCTATACATTTTAAAAGAGGTTTTCTTGACTATATTAAAGAGGGTAGCTCTTTAATATAAATATTTACATAATATGGTATAAGCAAGAAATTAGAAGATGCATGATCTTTATTTTAAAAGGGATTTTGTACTCATTTAATTTTGGAAATGAGAACAAATCCAAGGTATTTTCTTGAATATATTAAAGAGGGTAACTCTTGAAATATGTTCATGTGCAATTTAGAAGAAAACAGAAGTTTTCTTAGATTTATATTCATTAACCATGTTCTAAATAGTAATGAATTAATAAATCTATGAATAGTTTCATAAATCCATAAATAGTTTACCATGGTGTTGATAGAGATTAATTATTTCATAAAACCACCGGTAGATTACCATGGTGTTTGTGAATATTAGTTAATTCGTAATTCCATGAATAGATTACCATGTTGTTAGTAAAGAATGGTTATTTAATAAATCCATGGATAGAGGAACTACTCAGTTATATTTTTTTAGATGAACAAACTGAGTGATTAATTTTTATCATGATTATGATGTTAATTCCTTTTGGAAGGAGATCACGCATAGGCATGCAACATAAGTAATAACTTTCATTGGAATGAATATAAATATTTGTAGGTGGGAAAGATAGCATGTGGTGCTAAAATATATTGGAAATGATTGGTTAGTATAATCTTTGAAAAATAACACATGTATTAATATTCTTCATTGCATAATTTTACAAAAGAAAACATATGTTTACATGCTCACCAACATTGAGGTTTCCTTTCGGAAGACTCGTGAAGGAAGCTACGTGCTTCGTTGGAGACTCTTTTGGAATATATATGCCTTTGCATGTGTAACACCCCTTGTTTTATGTGTTCAAGTTAGAAATTTGAACTTCAATCCAAAGGGGAGTGGACCCCAATGGATATTTATGGTGTGGATGTAATTAATTATTTAATCATGAAAAATAAATAAAAGTTCTATTTCTATGCATATTGACCAAATGAGATTTTTGAGATCACTTGCCAAATCCATGAGGTATGGAAAGAGGCTAAGACTTTCCCCAAAAATCTTTCAAAAATCCTTGAAAGAATTTATTTCTAATTTATATTTTTGAGGAAAAATCTAGATTTCCCCAATGAGGTGGAGAATAGTTGGGAAGAGGTAAAAACCTAGAAAAGTAGAAAGCATCTTTAAAAGTCACTAAATAAGGGAAGCCTAGGCAAACAGGAATAAAAGCATCCTATAATTCTGGACGCAGAATTAGAAACAGGCTTTGGGGAGCAGAAGCTTATATAAGCTACTCCAGAACAGATTGGGGTTGGTATGTTCTAGGAGATGATCTCAACTCAGGGGTGAGTTCTGGGGATAAAAGAACTCTAAGGTTGGGAGGATTGTTCATTTGTAGAAGTGATATGCTCACAATTTTTATGAATGGTTAAGAATTACTTGTTATTATTCATTATGGTTAATCACTGTAGATGTTATTTTACTTCAAAAATTCTAAAACTGATATTCCACACACTTAACAGAACTATTTAGAAGAACTTAATCCTCTCAATTCTATATAGTTGTAGGAATAATAATTATGGGGAAAATCATCGAGAAGTTCTAAACCTGCTAATGGTTTAAATCTGGAGATTGATACTACTCCCATAAATCACTAAAGTTGTAACTATAATCTGTTTCTGTGGAAGTACAAATCAAATTCTGTATGAAATAGGAAGATAGAATTAGAAGAAGATACCTTATTGAAGTGCATGTAGGTAAACTATAATCATTTTGTTTTAGAAAGGAAAATCTGAATTGAGAAGTAAATAATTATTGTTACATGAATTAAATACATGAGATATAAATTTGCACAGCATTGAAGGAAGTAAGCAAATAGAAATGATAAGTTAAATCATTTACAAGACTGATATGAATATGTACATTTGGACAATACAAGGAAGATAATTAAATCCTACCTAGAAACATTCTCATATCATGAAACCATGTGGGATATATTATAGACAACCAAAATAGGTATATAGAACTAAATTTCTATGCTAATGAAGAAACTCTTATAACAGAAATATGGGTGTCATTGATATGTCCCTAATGGGAAAAAAGTCTCTGTTAGATTCTACCCACTTGACAGGAAAAGAATAATAGTCAAACAACCTAGTGACATAAAAATTCTACTATCTGAAATAACATATAGGGCTACAACTTAAATAAACCCCATTGGGATGCAATGAATGTAAGCCATGTATCCTGGCAAAGTACCCAGTTAAATTTTCTTAAGGGTTTTATTAACCTATGCTCATTATTCCTAATGTACTCATAAGGAAAAGAAGGACTACTGATAGTAACCCTCTGTATTCCAAGAATTCAAATAAAAAGTACTCAGGTGGATATTATTAAATTTTCTAATCATACATTGAAAGGAAAATTGTCCTTATCAGAGTATTATATATAACCATTAAGCCAGCAAACTAATTATTAGTACAGTAAATATTTGTCTGGACATCACATAAAAATACAACATATGTCAATGTACATACATCGTAGAAAAACAAATAGCAGAAAGGGGACCCAAAAATTATGTTCGTATGTAGCCATGTTGGTGTATTAAACTTCCATCAATTAATATATATACAACAATCAAGTGTATGGTGAATATGACAGACATGGGAAACCCTATATACTATTATGAAATAGATACACAGTGTCCCAAAAGAATTGGATAGGCCTCGCCCAATCGTTGAAATTCCTGGGCACTAGTCTTAAGGGAAAATAGTATAAGACAACCAGACTATATTAGAATGTGTTCCATAGTCAAAAATCTTGGTCGTATTCTAAGGCCAAAAATTGATTTTAGATAGTCCAATTATATGTTTACAAAATTTACAGAGGTGCAATGGGATTTATAACACCCACGCCAAATAAAATTGTTAAAAAATATCAGACAGAAAACGTAGAATCAAAGATAACCCATACATATGGGAATATTGAACTACTGAAATAAAAATTGTCTGTGACGAGAAGGAACCAACCTGAGTTCACAAACGAAGACAAAAATCTTAGGGTGAAATTGGAACAAGTGACGAGAGCATGATAAGAGTGAATATTATGGTGGCGGGAATTAATATAATCACTTGCAGTAACAAGAAACCAAAATGACAAATTAAAAAGGGCGAGGATAAGCCAATATAAGTACAACTATAAATTAACAAACATCCATATACATATTAATTTACCTTGGGAAATACAGTGTAAAAAATTCTCTGGTTAACTCCCAATTTCTAAAGGGGAAATGAAACCATGAGTATCTAATGACAATGATTCTAAAAACAAAATTCATTCGACTCATTGTATTCAAATGCAGGATAAATCAAAGCCTGAATGTGGATCACATTATTACTGCACGGCAAAAATGACTCAAAAACTATGAGGAGTCCTCTATGACACCAACGCTTTCAGAAGGCAAAGAAAATTACAAACACGAACAGAGAATCAAAATTTCAAACTCCTCCTGTAGAGTTAAATCGTAATCATAATAAGAATTTTATATGGTATACATCACGAATAAACTCAACAAGGCATGGCATAATAAGGAGAATGTGTTACTTATGAATCTCTCTCATGTATGCAAACCAAGCGACTGTGTGTGTCGAGAAGTCTCGATGGCAATACCATCGATAGCACCAAGTAGAAACCCTAGCCACGAGATGTGAAGGAACAAAATGAAGGTTGTAACAAGAGAAATTCCCAATTAAGTAGAATGTAAAACCCTAACGCATCCACGCCATCCAAATGGAAAAATATGTGAGAGGCGTCCTTGGACTTAGGGTTAGATCAATGGCACTCAGAGGTCTTTAATGGTGGTTTGATAGAAGTTATGAATTCAAGACAGGTAAATAAATGTGAAATGACTTCCAGGTACCGCTTCTCTTCTCGAGAAAGGAAGAAGACTTAATGTAGGTATAACAATGGGCTGGCACTCAAATATCATCGTAGAGAAGTACACAAGAGACATTTAATATGTAGGACAAGCGTGAGGCGAAACCCTCAAAGGGGTCGAAACATTGAGTGAAATCGTGTTCTGTGTAAAGATTGTGGGAAACGTTACAAATCAATTCGATATTGTATGTAATATCTCACACAAGCCGAACGTGATAGGGTCACAGATCTTATGACATATAATCAAAGGCAGTTCGGTAGAAAATTATTTCATATGATAGTAGTATGGATGAACCATATATTAACATGTTCAATGTAATAATTTGAGTTAAGTTAATTGTTGGGGTTATAATATCTTCCACTTAAGCTACAAGGGAAGTTAACTAAGATAGTTTAGAGAAATTAAAAAAAAAAAAACAATAAGGAATGGGTATCATAATTAAAAACGGAAGTCACCATCACAATTTGAGGAACGAATTAATAAGCATTAATGATTAAGATATAGATCAACATATCTTAGGGAAAAATATAGATACGTAGGTAACTGTATACATTAAGGTAAGGTGTCTATGTGAAATCTAAATGGGGTGAACCCAAAGGAATTTTTTTTTTTTTTAAGGCATGTTAAAAATGGTATTAGAGCTCATGTTAGAAAAAACTGGGCTGTTGTTGTGCTCACTGTGTAAGTTATTTTGGAAGGAATTTTTTTTCTTTTGTTATTGATGTTGTTTTGTTTAGTGTACAGTGGTACTCGAACTGCAAAGTTAATGGCAAAGGAGATGAAATTTATGTTGATCTGTGTGATGAAGATAACAAGCCAGATCCCAATGCTCCTTTGGTGGCTATGTTGCACAAGTTGCAACAGGATATGGCTAAGCTAAGAAGCCAGAATGACAAGCTATCATTAGTCAGTGAGGAGCAGGAAAAGCTAATAAGAGAACTGACCTCATGGAACAGCCAAGAAGGTGAAGGTTCCGAAAAGAGAAAGAAAGGAAAGTTCTCAGATGATTCTGAGAAAGATGACACTAATAGACATCAATCTAAACAGGGGAAGGAATTACAAGGTGAATTCCGAAAAATTAAACCTCCCTCCTATGATGGAGAGAAGAAGGAATATGTTGAGGCATGGTTGTTGAATATGATTAAGTATTTCCAGGTCTATGAATATGAGAGAAATCTGAACGGAAAATTAGCTGTCTACCAGTTGCAGGGTAAAGCTACCTTGTGGTGGGAGGAGACGAAAATGGTCCATGCCATTGATGAAAAAACAATTAATTGGGAAGATTTCCAAGTCAAGTTTAAAAAAATCTATTTGAACGAACGTTATTATGATGACAAAGCAAAGGAGTTCCATGAACTCAGTTTAGGACAGATCACTATAGATGAGTTTGTCACCAAGTTCACTAATCTATTGAGGTATGTTCCTTACATTCATGAAGAGAAGGAAAAGGTACAAAGGTTTTTGAACTTCTTGTCTGTTGTGTATAACGAGAAAATAGAGTTCGATAATCCAAAAACTATGGACGAAGCAGTGATGGAAGCTAGACTATGTTACCAACAGTTTAAAGGAAAGGGTGAACATGGAAGAAGCTGGGTAAACAAGGGTGAATTTAAAATAAAGAAACAAAAACCAGCTTACTTGAAAAACTTTGGTAGGGATCATCAGTGGAAGAAATTTAACAAACCAAAGGAAAGTCAAACTACCAAGTCCCAAGTTGGTTCAAAACAAATAGATGGAGATAATAAGAAGGAAGGAGCAGTTAAAATGCGGGAGACTTTGAAATGTTGGGGCTGCGAGGAACCTCATTTGTTGAGGGATTGTCCACATAGAAATATTCAGATGATTCTGAAGGATAGAGAAGCTACCACAGTGAACGATATAGCTAGGAACATACCCACTATCAGTGTAGCCTTGGAGAACTGATAAGGAGAACATCAGGATACTATGGTCGAGATGGAAGGTAAGATCGCTGACCAATCTGTTATAGTTTTGATTGATCCGATTGTTTCTTTGAGTAATATTACTCCCCAAGTTGTAGAAAAATGCAATCTAAAAACTGAAAAATTCCAACAATCTTGGTTGGTCCAGTTAGCTACTGGTACTAAACAAAAAGTAACCCATAAGTTACCTCAAAAAACAATTAAATTAAATTATTTTTAGACAGAAGTAAATTTAAACATTTTTCCCTTAGGCTCATATGATTTGCTGATAGGAATGGACTGGTTAGAAAATAAGAGGGCTATGATGAATTGTTGGGATAAAAATCTGCATTGCATATATGAGGAAGGGAAACCCATTATACTAAAAGGAAAACCAAAACCAATCTCAATAAGACAAATATCAGCCCTACAATTAAAAAGAACAACTAGAAAAGGATATCAATTATATGCTGTACATGTTGAAGAATTAAGACAACAACCTGAAGAAAACATGCTAGACACTTTACCAGTGATAAGATATTTCAATGAATTTTTTCCAGATGAGATTCCTCATCTTCCCCCAAAAAGAGAAATCAAATTTTCCATCAAGATCAAGATCTACAAGTGAGAATACTAAAAAAAGAAATGGCTGAATACACTCAAAACTAGAAAGGGCTGATCTGCTACAAAAATTGAGTGTACATTCCTAATGTGGATTGTTTTAAAAAGGAAATCCTAGATGAATATCATAAACAACCATATGCAAGACATCCTGGATATCAGAAAATGCTTACAGCCTTGAAAAAGAAATTGTTTTGGCCAGGAATGAAAAAGGATGTGGCAAACTATTTAGCTCAGTGCATGGAATGTCAACTAGTCAAAGTTGAACATCAGCATCCAACTGGTCTTTTAAATCTCTTGCCAATTTTAGAATGGAAATGGGACAATGTTTCTATAGATTTCATAACCGGGTTACCCAGAACAAAGTACCAGCATGGCTCAGTGATGGTTGTGGTGGACACGTTAACAAAAGTTGCACACTTCATCCCTATGAAATCTACTTTTGGGACAGCCCAAGTAGCAGATGTGTTCCTAAAAGAAATGGTAAGGCTACACGGGGTCCCAAAAATGATTATTTCAGATAGAGATGCTAAGTTCACAGCCGCCTTTTGGAAAGGCATATTTGGGGGCATGGGCACTAAATTGAATTTTAGTACTGCCTATCACCCTCAGACGGATGGTTAGACAGAGAGAACAAACCAAATTTTGGAGGATATGATGAGAATGTATGTGATGGATAGGCTGTCAAAATGGGAAGACTACTTGCATTTAGTTGAATTTCCTTATAACAATAGTTATCAATCCTCTATCAAGATGAGTCCATTTGAAGCACTCTATGGAAGAAAGTGTCGTACTCCCTTAAGTTGGCTCCAACCTGAATATAAACTAGTGTTGAGGCCAGACACTCTACATGAAATGGAAATAATTTTCAAACAAATACAGAGGAACATCAAGACTGCAGAAGACCGACAGAAAAACTATGCTGATAGGAAGAGAGTGCATTGAGAGTTCAAAGTGGGTGATCATGTGTACCTGTGTATTAAACCCAAAAAGAGCACACTTTATGATGGAAGTTATGCAAAATAGGCTCCTAGATATTGTGGGCCTTTTGAGGTGTTAGAAAGGGTGGGACCAGTGGCTTATAATCTGGCCCTACCGCCCCATGTTAGAGTTCATGATGTGCTTCATGTTTCGTTATTAAAAAGATATGTACATGGTGATTCTCACATTGTTGATTGGAATGTGATACAGGTGGAACCAGAAGGGGAGTTCCTTCCAGAGTTGCTTCAAATATTGGAGTGTGAAGAAATTGAATTGAGAAACCGAACAGGAGCAAGAGTAAAGGTGCGGTGGAAGGACTTTACTGCTGAAGAAGCTACATGGGAAAGAGAAGCTAAGATGATGGAAAATAATCCATATTTATTTTGAAAATGAACTCTGGTAGTTATTTGTTAACACCAAGGATGATTTTTTTATTTTTAGAGGGGGAATATGTAACACCCCTTGTTTTATGTGTTCAAGTTAGACATTTGAACTTCAATCCAAAGGGGAGTGGACCCCAATGGATAGCTATGGTGTGGATGTAATTAATTATTTAATCATGAAAAATAAATAAACTATTTCTGTGCATATTTACCAAATGAGATTTTTCAGATCACTTGCCAAATCCATGAGGTATGGAAAGAGACTAAGACTTTCCCCAAAAATATTTCAAAAATCCTTGAAAGAATTTATTTCTAATTTAGATTTTTGAGGAAAAATCTAGATTTCCCCAATGAGGTGGAGAGTAGTTGGGAAGAGGTAAAAATATATAAAAGAAGAAAGCAACTTTAAAAGTCCCTAAATAAGGGAAGCCTAGGAAAACAGGAATAAAAACATCCTATAATTCTGGACGCAAAATTAGAAACAGGCTTTGGGGATCAGAAGCTTAAATAACCTACTCCAGAACAGATTGGGGTTGGTCTATTCTAGGAGATGATCTCAGTTCGGGGGTGAGTTCTGGGGATAAAGGAACTCTAAGGTTGGGAGGATTGGTCATCTGCAGAAGTGGTATGCTCACAATTTTTATGAATGGTGAAGAATTACTTGTTATTATGCAATATGGTTAATCACTGTAGATGTTATTGTACTTCAAAAATTCTAAAATTGATATTCCATAAATTTAGTAGAACTGTTTAGAAGAACTTAATCCTCTCAATCCTGTATATTTGTTGGAATAGGAATTATGGGGAAAATCATCTAGAAGTTCTAAACCTGCTAATGGTTTAAATTTAGAGATTTATACTACTCCCATAAATCACTAAATTTGTAACTTTAATCCGTTTTTGTGGAAGTATAAATCAAATTATGTATGAAATAGGAAGATAGAATTAGAAGATGAAAAACCAGCTATGAAATTAGAAGAGTTTATAGTGATTAACCACAGTGCTGACATTGCAGAGATACCTTATTGAAGTGCATGTAGGTAAACTGTAATCATTTTGATTTAAAAAGGAAAATATGAACTGAGAAGTAAATAATTCTTGTTACATGAATTAAATACATGAGATAGAAAACTGCACAACATTGAAGGAAGTAAGCAAATAGAAATGATAAGTTAAATCATTTAAAAGACTGATATGAATATGTACATTTGGCTAATACAAGGCAGAGAATGAAATACTACCTAGAGACATTCTCATATCACAAAACCATCTAGGATATATTATAGACAACCAAAATAGGTAAATAGAACTTAAATTCTATGCTAATGAAGAAACTCTTATAACAGAAAGATGGGTGTCATTGATATGTCCCTAATGGGAAAAAATTCTTTGTTAGATTCTGCCCACTTGACAGGAAAATAATAATAGTCAAACAACCTACTGACACATAAATTCTACTATCTGAAATAACATAATGCGCTACAGCTTAAATAAACCCCATTGGGATGCAATGAATGTAAGCCATGTATCCTGGAAAAGTACCCAGTTAAATTTTGTTAAGGGTTTTATTAACCTATACTCATTATTCCTAATGTACTCATAAGGAAAAGAAGGACTATTGATAGTAACCCTCTGTATTCCAGGAATTGAAATAAAAAATACTCAGGTGGATATTATTAAATTTTCTAATCATACATTGAAAGGAAAATTGTACTTATCAGAGTATTATACATAACCATTAAGCTAGCAAACTGATTATTAGTATAGTAACTATTTTTCTGGATATCACATAAAAATACAACATATGTCAGTGTACATACATCATAGAAAAAAAAATAGCAGAAAGGGGACCCAAGAATTCTGTTCGTATGTAGCCATGGTGGTGTATTAAACTTCCATCAATTAATATGTATACAACAATCAAGTGGAAATATTGAATAAACCTGGAAATAAAAAATAAGTGTATGGTGAATATGACAGACATGCGAAACCATATATACTATTATGAAATAGATACATAGTGTCCCAAACGAATTCTATAGGCATCGCCCAAGCATTGAAACTCCTGAGCATTAGTCTTAAGGGAAAATAGTATAAGACAACCAAAATATATTAGAACATGTTCAATAGTCAAAAATCTTGGTCGTATTCTAAGGCCAAAATTTTATATTAGACAGTCCAATTAAGCGTTTACAAAATTTACAGAGGTGCAACAAGATTTATAACACCCACACCAAATAAAATTGTTAAAAAATCTCAGATGGAAAATGTAGAACCGAAGATGACCCATATATATGGGAATATCAAACTACTGAAATCAAAATTCTCTATGACGAGAAGGAACCAACCTAAGTTCACAAACAAAGACAAAAATCTTAGGTAAAAACTGGAACAAGTGACGAGAGCATGATAAGAGTGAATATTATGATGGCAGGAATTAATATAATCACCTGCAGTAACAAGAAACCGAAACGAAAAATTAAAAAGGGTGAGGATAAGCCTATATAAGTACAACTAGAAATTAACAAATGCCCATATACATATTAATTTACCTTGGGAAATAAGGCGTCAAAATTTATCTGGTTAATTCCCAATTCTGAAAGGGGAAATGAAACCATGCGTATCTAATGACAATGATTGTAAAAAAAAATTCATTCGACTCATTGTGTTCAAACGTAGGAGAAATCAAAGCCTAAATGTGGATCACATTATTACTACACGGCAAAAATGCCTCAACAACTATGAGGAGTCCGCTACGACACCAACGCTCTCAGAAGGCAGAGCTAATTACAAACACAAAAAAATAATCAAAATTTCAAACTCCTCCTGTAGAGTTAAATCGTAATCATAATAAGAATTATATATGATATACGGCACGAATAAACTCAACAAGGCATGACGTAATAAGGAGAACGTGTTACCTAGGAATATCGCTCCTGTATGCAAACCAAGTGACTGTGTGCGTCAAGAAGTCTCGATGGAAATACCATCGACACCACCAAGTAGAAACCCTGGCCACGAGACATGCAGGAACAAAATGAAGGTTGTAACAAGAGAAATTCCCAATTAAGTAGAACGTCAAACCCTAATGCATCCATGCCATCCAGATGGAAAAATATGCGAGAGGCATCCTTGGACATAGGGTTAGATCAATGGCACTCGGAGGTCTTTAACGGAAGTTTAATAGAAGTTATGAATTCGAGCCAGGTAAATAAATGTGGAACGACTTCCAGGTAACGCTTCTCTTCTCGAGAAATGCAGAAGACTTAATGTAGGGATAACAATGGGCTGGCGCTCGAATATCATTGTAGAGAAGTACACAAGAGACATTTAGTATGTAGAAAAAACATGAGATGAAACCCTCAAAGGGGTCGACACATTGAGTGAAATTGTGCTCTGTGTAAAGATTGTGGGAATCATTACAAATCAATTTGATATAGTATGTACTATCTCACACAAGCCGGACGTGATAGGGTCGCAAACCTTATGACATATAATCAAAGGAAATTCGGTAGAAAATTATTTCATATGATAGTAGTATGGATGAACCATATATTAACATGTTCAATGTAATAATTTGAGTTAAGTTAATTTTTGGGGTTATAATATCTTCCACTTAAATTACAAGGGAGGTTAACTAAGATAGTTTATAGAAATTAAAAAAAAAAGCAATGTGTATCATAATTAAAAAGGGAAGTCACCTTGACAACTTGAGGAACGAATTAATAAGAGTTAATGATTCAGATATAGATCAACATACCTTAGGGAAAAACTCAGATACGTAGGTAACTGTATACATTAAGGTAAGACGTCTATGTGAAATCTAAATGGGGTGAACCCAAAAGAAAAAAAATAAAATTTTGAGGCATGTTACAACATGCATGGGAGAAACATTTGATATGTTAGATTGCACTCCATGTAATAAAAGTAATAGTTCAAGGGTTAGCTATTTTGATTAAATTATGGAAATTTCATGAATGACTATCATAACTAAGTATCAGTTTATTTTAAATGTATGCTGGGGAGAAGTAGCTATTGTCTTGCAGTGCTTATGCGATAGAAACATTAGTTAATGTGATGACTTATAACCAGCACATATGAAGTATGTGTTGTTAACGGGAGAATGTCAAGGTACTTTACTTGCATCTCATGAATATACATGAGTAGATGGAGAAACTACTATAGTATGGATATGTGAAATGATTTTTTATACTTTATGAATCTTTACAATCAAGGTATGTTGAAGGTAACATTAGCAGGGTATGATGGTGATATGTATAAAGGAAATATTATGCTTAACTTGGTGGCAGGTAAATGATTATGGTTCATGCAGAGAAGTATGAACTACTAGATGATCTAGTGTACGATGGACCATTGTAGGTACATCCATTCCATCAAGATATGAATATATGAAGACCAAAGGGTAAATGGTATCATATTTATTGTAATGGATTTAAGCTAGATATTTGTATATTTCCTTGTAATATTTATAAACGATGGTTAAGGGATGGTCTCCCTTATAAGCCATTGAGTGAGGGCTGATCACCCTCACGAGCGTTTAATAATAAAATTAAACGCTTGCTAGTTTTCACCCTACGGGGTTTCTAGGGTATATTGGTGCTCAATGATGTGATTGATTATTGTTTCAAGTTGATGATGTTGATTCCTTTCTTGTTATGATGTTCATAATGGTAAGTATGTGATGACTATATGAGTAATGAAATGAATGGAAGGTTACATCATACAATATTATGTTAATGTATTGTAATGGAGGTTGTTAATGGTTAAGGAGCTTAGTATTCTTAATCTAAAGTTACACTATGAAATGGTAAAAGTTCTATGTAATGATGAGTAAGGAATATTTAATAGTGAATGGATAGTTACCCATGAGTAACTTGTATAAAAAAATTTTAACTCCTTACATTTCCATGTGAAGTTATCAGTGTATATTACAAGTGGTATCAGAGCTAAAGGTTGCAGCACTAGTGCCTTTAGGATTTGTTAAGCAAAAAGAAATTGAGAGATCTGAGATGAAATGTAGGTATGTGAAGGAAGGCATCACATATCTAATCCAGGTTGATTAAAGAGTTTCAAGAGATGAGTATTATTATTTTTATTTTCTTGAAACAATAGTTATTGCATTTATGGAAAATAAAATGTGTACAAAGTAAATAGCAATGGAGTTAGAGTTTCTTTAAAAAGGATATATCTTTTCCATGTACGTAAAGGCTAACTTACAATGTAAGTTCTTGAAAAGATTTCTATTATGTTAATGCTTTAGAAATATATTATTCCTGGAGATATACCATGGTAAAAGACCAAACTAATATGCTAGTTTTGCTGAGAAGAACCCATGTGAGTTCTTGCAAAGATTACTAGTATGTATCTTGGAAGGTGTGAGCAGTAGTAAAACATAAATAAGTAAACTTGCTTGCCTTTATATATATCTTATTTAAGAAAATATGGGAATCTTGTTTTCTTTTAAAAGGGATTTCGTACCGGTGTGTTAAATGATAAGGAATCCATGTTATTTTTTTGAAAATAAATATAGGCTAAAGAGAATAACCTCATGAATATTCTACATTGCTAGATGAATTACATGTACAAAAACCATGAAGAATCTGTTTTGAAAGCTTATATAATACTCCATGAACAAGCCCTGGATTAGGGTTCCCTATCAAATTATGATTTCCATCATGTCTCTCTTGCCAACGCAATATAAAGCATTAATGGATGAGGCTTAGTTGTGATACTCATCCGTTAAGGTTGTAGATTTCTTTCAATGTAGAGGGGAAGGTGGTGGACAGACAAGGATTCGACATATATAGACTACTTGGGACATCAATTTAGATATTATTACTTAGAGAGGCATTAATTCCCACATACTTATATGTAGTTGGTTGTCTTTGTTTCATTTTTACAGTAGTGAAGGTTGGGGAGATTGGCACTCAAGACATATATTTTTATTCTCTAATAATTATGGTCTGTGAATGAGGATACCCTATGAGAGGAGACAAAGGAATATTTCATCATCCTCACCCTCCATGACATTTCCAAGAGGAAAAATATTTTGATGAAGATTTAATACATCATATTTGATAATTGGTTGTAGCTCTGAAAGCGCACGGGAATAGGAACACTTGGAAATGGTCCCTTTGAAGTTAGGAACTTCATTAGAGGAAACTTTAGCTTAAAAATGATTTTTTCATGTAATTTCCATGTCATAATGTGTAAAGCAAACAAAATAATTTAAATTTAGAAATAGGTACGAGTAAATATTTTGGAGGGAAAGTAAGAAAAACTATTTTTTTTAATTGTATTTTTTACTTATCTCCTTATAGGCTTACTCAAATTTCAAGTGTAGGCACTCATTCGATGCATAATTAAATTCAAACTCAAATGAGTACCCATTATGCATACTTTTTAGAAGACCCACATTCATTAAAAATTAAGATACATTAATAAACATAACACATTTTTAGTGTATCTTCCTTTTATCAATATGGGTCTTCTCAAAAGTATGCAATACATCTATGCATTGGATGTAGATTTAATTATGAATCCAATGAATGTGTACACTTGAAATTTGAGTAAACCTATAATGTGATAAACCAAAATATAATTAAAAATTTATTTTTCTTCTTTTCCCTTCAAAATTCATTACTCTTATTTTATTATTCTAACTTTGTTTTATTATTTTTCCTTAGGATTCCACTTTTAGGTTGAAATTTATTCTAATTTTTTTTCCTTAAATTGATAAGGAAGGGGACTTGTGTGTTTTGGAAAGCAAAATTTTGGGCATAAATATCCATCTAGTCCATATTAAATCTTCTCAAAGGGCAACATTAGGGGCTCTGGGAATTGTATTTCCTCCTCCACCGCCTCCTCTAGCTTCCTCCAACTTGCAAGGAAAATTTGGATAATGGATAATTGATTGATAAATGTACCAAGCTTCCCATTCAAGAAAATATAATATCATAGAAAAATAAGGAAAAGAAACCAGAAAACCCCCTATTTTCCATCCATGTGGAGAAGTAGCATACTTACTGTAACAAAAAAAATTGTTCTAAACAATATGAGAGGAAAAACCTCTCAGTATGAGGCTAGCACCAACACAGGTGGTGTGTTTGTTGATTATGAATGAACTATATGGTTAACAGAAGGTTATGATGAACCGTTCAAATATATTTATTAATATACCACCATTGCTATCAATATCTACGAAAGGATTTCTGAGCCTCTATGACTTTACTATTTTTCTTGTGTTATTATATAATCAAAACTAAATCATCTCAGGCATAATCCACTCATGTTTATCCATGGATATATTGTATGTAAATTTAAATAATCAAATGAAATTTCAATTATACATTTAGATTTGAAGTCTTGACCTCTTACAAACAAATAATGCTCTTCATCATTAAGTCTCTTGAAGTTGTATAATAATATATATTTCTTTAACAAATTATATGTAATAAATTAACATAAATATTGTATATTGAACTAGAAAAATTAATAAAAAATATATTTAATTAAATTTTTATTTTAAAATATAAATATCAATAACAAAATTGAATTAATAATTCCATAACATCCAAATTTATGGCCAAGTCAGGCACCAACTCATTTGAAACATCCATATTACTCCAACGCGAGCCAGGTGAGTTTCGAACTCGAGACCTGTCACTCTGATACCACTTGATGGAATCATGATTTCCGTTAGACGAAAGCCTGGAGGCTTTAGTCTCCACTACAATTTCAAGAGTTAGGATCCACAAGAGGCAGTTATTCCATGTCGCGAAACACATGGGGAGTGTTGAACCCAATGTCCAACACTAAGTTGGTTCTAGTTGAGGGAAACAATGACACATTTTTATATTATCATTATTATTTATGTGTTTGAGATAAACCTCATACTTTTAAATTTACATGGCTATATCACCCTTTTTTAATTTTGTTTTTTTTTCTTGCCTTGAATAGTTTGTATGTCTTACCTTGGATGCTTTGAGTGGTTTGTGTGTTTATGTGTTTGGATTTGGATGGTAAAGTGTGTGAATGCTACAATTTTTGTGTTATGTTTCTATATGTGTGTGTAGTTATCTATTAGTAATTAGTTGCTCATGAAGAAGAGAGACAATCTCTTCAATAGTTTACAAGAGTTTTGATAATGCAAATTTATTTCATTTAATTTTAGGTATCACAACTTTTGACAATCAATAATCCTTAATAATGTCCTTGCAATTATTACTAAATATATATTGAAGATTAGTTTGAATAATTTACTGCATCCATATTACTCTTGAAATCATTTTTTTCATTTCTAATGTTTGAAATAATTTATTTCCTTAAAAAATTTTGATGATTTCTTTTTAACTATAGCTTACTTTGCAAAAGTCAAGAAATAATGTAATTTTGAAACTTTTTTTAATGAATGGTTAGATTTACAAAATATTTACATTTTTTGTTAGTTTTTCATCCTTTCATATCAATGATATGAAAAGGACAGTTGAGATCATAAACCATTCAATTCTTGAACTCAAACTATTGTAGTACACCTCATATCTCGTCTCTCTTGCTCTCCAATATTAACAGGTTGAATTACTACAACACAAAAATCAATGCACATTGTCAGTCATTTTTTTTTGCTTACACTGAAATCAATTCATATTGTTAATCTAATCACTTTAAGTCAATGTACCATCTTACATTGAGTTACATCATATCCAAAATCATCATCTGCACTGAAATCAATGCATCTAATGCATGCAATTAAATAATATTAGGAAACATCTACATTGAAAAATTAATCAAACTAATGCAAGCAATCAAACAAGATTAGAAATCAACATCTAAAATAAAATCAATGTATCTAGAGCAATCAATGAAATAAGATTAGAATTCATCATCTACACTAAAATCATTGCATATAGTGGAAGCAATCAACTTCTATTAGAAACCAGCATCTACATTAAAATCAGTGCATCTAATGTAAGCAATAAAATAGGATTAGAGATTGGCATCTACACTAAATAAATGCATATAAAAATGTGAAGTTGGGTTACACTTTTTTCCCTTTTTTGAGAAAAAAATTTCATTTTTTTCGGTTCTTCAACTTTCTGCAAACTATAACAATTTTTCTGTGTAGAATTTCATTTTGCGATAAAAATTAAAGTTGTGAGAAATTTTGTTAGCTTTCTATTACTTATTTTTTGAAATTTTTTTATGCAGATTTGATATGTCAGCTTAGCGTTTCTTTTAGTGTGTGTTTCTTAACAATCAAAGGATTCATAAGAAGTCATGTTATGACGCAATGTTGTATTCATTGAAAATTTTTGTTTTTGAAAAAAAAAAATGTGTTACAACAATATAGACAGAGTCTACTTTGTTTTCGTCATATTTGCAAAGCCAATGAATGCATATCATAATTACTTGGATTTTTTGAACTGTTCCAATACGAAAAACTGGGTATTTTGGATATGTTTCGCATCACAAAAAATTTTCTTAACATATAAGTTATAAGCTAAAAATCTAAAAGCTACCCATTAGAGACGACAGACCAATGTAATTCCCCATAATTTTTTCATTATTTTTACAATGTATTTTGGGAGATACAAAATTTTGATTTCACTGAATCACAATGACCCTCAGAAATTGTTTGCACCCATTTTATTAGAAAAATAATTAAAATTAATAAACGTTTATGAAATTTCATAAAAGTTATATTTCCTGAAAGCAGATTCAATTCTGAAAATGCTTGTCTTGGTTCCGAAAGTTAATTAACAACCTTTCATGGAGTTTAATCAATCCAAAGTTTCATAACCGTATTTAGAGCCTGGTTTTTGTGTAATTGGTGACGCGTTAGTTCGGCCGAACTTTTAATCAAAGTTCAGCCGAACTATGTTTTCCGCCAAAGGCTCGTTAAATCTAACGTCATAAGAGTTCGACCGAATTTTTGATCAACAGTTCGGCCAAACTCTTGTATAACTCTCCGTCGGCCGGAATTTTTGCGGAGCCCCCTACTAAAACACATTTCGCGTCAATATAAATTACCGCGAAATGATTCACAATTTTTGCACATTTCGCACACTTCTTCTCATTTTAAAAAGATCTTGGTTTGGGTTCAAAAACGTTTCTTCAAAGTTTGGGTTTAAGAGCATTTCTTGGTTGATTTTACAATTTTGGGCTTCAATAATTTTTTTGGAAGACATTTCTTAGAGGTGGCGTGATTTTGGCAAAAATTGTAAAAAATTTCTTGGACATACATTCAAAAGACATTTCTTGGAGGTATGTACGTGTTTTGAGTTGAAGTAAATCTTTTGAGCTTCGTTTCATTTTTATAAGACATTTTTCTCTCGAATTTTTTAAAGTAAGTGTTTTGGATTGGAGTATGTATTTTTTGCAAAAAATTTAAACTGAATTTTTTTAAATTAAATATTTTGTGATATTTTTTGTAATTGAGTTATTGTCTAATTTTTTGAAGGAAATTTTTTTAACTTCATACCCTATTATCATGGGAAATCGAAGAACTTGTGCGAGAAAATATGATCGAAAAAGAGACCCTGAGGAACGTAGAGAAGAGACGAGACAATCTCGCAAAAGAAAGTTAGAAGCCCTCTCAAATATTGAAGAGGAAAATCAACCTCAAGAAGAAATTGAAGTAGGTATGTAAATGTAAATATTATGATCTATTGATATATTTTTAAAATTTTCCCAATGTAAAATGTGAAGCTTAATTTTTATTTGATGAATTAGTTTGAAAAATATTTTGTTTAATGTAAAAAGACAGAGATATTTCTCAAAATATTGAAGAAGAAAATCAACCTCAAGAAGAAATTGAAGCAGGTATGTAAATGTAAATATTATGATCTATTGATATATTTTTAAAATTTTCCCAATGTAAAATATGAAGCTTAATTTTTATTTGATGAACTAGTTTGAAAAATATTTTGTTTAATGTAAACAGACAAAGATATTCCTCAAAATATTGAAGAAGAAAATCAACCTCAAGCAGAAATTGAAGCAAGTATGTAAATGTAAATATTATGATCTATTGATATATTTAAAATTTTTCTAATGTAAAAGGTGAAACTTAATTTTTATTTGATGAACTAATTTGAAAAATATTTTGTTTAATGTAAACAGACAGAGATACTCCTCAAAATATTGAAGAAGAAAATCAACCTCAAGCAAAAATTGAAGCGGGTATGTAAATGTAAATATTATGATCTATTGATATATTTAAAATTTTCCTAATATTTATTGACAGATTTATTAATTTAGTGATTTATTGAATATGTACTATTTTTTTGAATATGTACAGATGAAATCACTATCGATAATGAGATGTTAGAAAATTTTAACACTCACACATATGGAGATAAAAAACCTGATCATGTTATACGATATCGTGTCAACCGCATTTTTGAAGAGTATTTCTTAAATGAGCGAGTGACAGTTCAGGCTCAAATGTTGAAAGGTGTCCTATCATTAAGAAAATTAAAAGAAGCGATGACACTTGTCTTCGAAAATCAACCAAAGATAAAAAAATGAATGAAGAGGTGATAAAAAATATGAGTAGTGCTATAAAGTCAATTAAGAGATATAGAGATAAATATGTTTCAAATATACGTAGAGGAATACAGATGGGAATTGTTTCACCAAGTACTCAAGAGAATCATTTGATAACATCTATGGCACGAGCACTGGGAACCTCACGAAAAACTCTGCACAAACATCAAAAATTTCGACTGCAAATAGATGTAAATGATGAACTCGCTTGTTGGAGAGCTATTTGTAGGCAACCATACAAAGATAGAGTTGGAGAAAATGTTAAAAAAATAATATATGAATATTGGAAGAACAATTCACGTGTTTCACCAACTGCAAGACATGTGATGCGAAGAAGAATAGCACGAAATCAATACGAAGAACATGAAAAACATCTCTTGGAAACCACTCAGATAGAGTTATTCAACAAGTTCAAAAAAGAGAATCGTCAAATTCATGTTTCACTCAGTGCTTTTGTTCAACAAAAACCATGGTATGTAAAACCTATCACCGTATGCGACACTTGTTGTTGCCGTTATCATGTGGAATTTGAGTTATATGATGACACATTCCTTGATTTCGATAGAACATTATGGAAGGATTCACCTCCTCCTTCCACTATTCGTGAATTCATATCTCAAATTCTATGTGAAAGAGAAAGCGATGAACTATTTTACAAAAAAAAATGTGTTGGTGGTAAAACATGCGATGATTGTGGAAATTTGACTAAATTTCAAAACAAATATCGTATTGATATAAATGATCAATCATTTTCCAACATGAAAGTGAAATGGAAAATATATGAATATATCGGTACATCGATTCAAGGTGCAAATAGTGTTAAAAGAATCGAATTACGAGAAGATCAAATTTTTCTGATAGATTTTTTGAGAAAGTTTGAGGCATAAATTTACAAATACACCAAGCATTCCCATAGAGCTCGATGGCAATACTTGCAATTCAAAAAATCTCGTGAATTTTTTCCACCAGGGACTATTTTGTCAGTGATTGATTTTGCAGAAAACTACACATTTGTTCCACAAAAAGGAATTCTGAGTGAATAATATCATTCTGACCAAGTCTCCATGCTTTTCCATATTCTATATATACATGTTGAACAAAATTTCGATCATATAGAAAGAACGAGTGAAAATCGACATATCATTAAAGAATATCACTTTTAGATCAGTGACGATTGTATACATGATACATGTTTTGTACAACATTGTTTTGGAAGAATTTATGATTCATTGAAAGATCGTGGAATAACATTCAATGAACATTGGATATGGTCAGACGGATTCGCAGGTCAATTCAAATCTGCACGATCATTCTTTTGGTTGTGTTGTCTTCATAAGAAAACCTGCATTAAACATTGTTGGAATTTCTTTGAGACTAGCCATGGAAAAGGATAACATGACGGTGCAGGAGCATGCATAAAATGAGTACTTCAAAGATATCAAATGAACCACTCTGCACGCCGACTTGTGAACACTGAAGAAGTTGGTCAATGGTCCATCGCTGCTCTAAGCCATGAGAAAAACCCATCAAGAGAAGTGCAAAGGTACATTCAATTTAATTTATATTGGAAATCTAATTTTAAACATTGTACATTTATCATGCAATGATTATTTTTAATTGTATTTTGATATCATATTTACAAATTCTTTTTCTAATTTTCCATATAAAGGTTTTTCTGGCATATTGGAATCGAAGATGTAGATAGATCAATTTGAAATGATGTTGAAACAATAAAAGGGACTCGAAAATTGCATTCAATTCAAACAAAGTTGTCGAGAAATGTGTTTGCATTGGATAAAAGAAAATATTCTTGTTTTTGTGATGTTTGCATAGACAACACAAAATCCAATGACGTTTGTGAAAACAAAATGTATGGGAACGATTGGAAACATACATAGCTAAATACAAAGGGAAAATTTTTTGTTGCAATGTTTGAAGAAATGCAATTAGAGGAAACTACGATATCATCCGATGGTGATCAAGTTTCTGATCTTGTTAAGAAGGTAACATTTGAATTACTTTCTAATGATTTAAAAATCTAGAAATAAATTTAAATATGCATAATTTTGTTAAATTTATTTTATTGTGCAGGAGATGTTTTTGCTGTAATTGCACCTATTGAAAATGATGAAAATGTGAAGTATTATTTGATGCATTGCACTGAACGAAAAATGAAATTATTACAAAACTATAATGATCACAGATTTCAATATGACAGAGGGTCTATTATACTGAAAGGTTATTTTTTCAGACAAACTCATCAAAGTGGAGACTTTGTTTACTTTGAAGACTATGAACCCGATTCCATAAGTTGTCAATATAGTCACTTGGTGTGTGCAGCACGCATAAAGTTGATAGAAGTTCAATCAAAGAAAAAATCGAAAATTAAGAAATGGAAAATGTCAAAATCCGATCATGAACGGATTATTGAGGATGGAATTCCATTAGAATTTTTTTGAGTGAAGTGTCCAAAAATTTATTATCTTTGGATTAAATATGTTTTAGAACTTCCAGTACTCAACTAAAAATTGAGTTGCTTATGTTAATTTGTGGTTTTCACATGTTACAAATTGTTTGGGTACAAGCACGTGCTCTAGTATCAACTGAAAGTAGTTTTTCTATACATGTGCATTGATTAAAAATGTTATATGTATTGGATATATATATATATATATATTCTAGAATGAAATTAATTGTTCTTGTATATTAATTATTCTTGTATATGTTCTCCGACCATATGGTACAAATTATTTCACTTTATTTTGTAAGGTCAGATTCGGTCCCCATATGGCCTAGCCTCCAAGGGACGAGATAACAAGTGGTTGTCCCCACTTTCCCGAATCTCAGCTTTTAAGTACAATTTTATTGTTTATGGCAGGCATGTTACATGATGTCCTAGCCAAGGATAGATTCTCTTTGTTTCAAGTTTCCGGTAAAAGTTGTCACCGAATGACCTGCTAGGATATTATAAATACTAGCTTTGTAAGATCATTTGGCATTCGGAAAAATTCAAAAGTCTTAGAGTCTGTCTGAAGTTTAATTTCCCTTCTCTGCATCTGCGAGAAGTTTCTCGATCTGCTTGCATCACGGTTAGTTGCATTGAAAAACTCTTTTTTCAATTAGAGCTCAATTGATACATGGTTAGTTGCATTGAAAAACTCTTTTTTCAATTAGATCTCAATTGATACATGGTTAGTTGCATTGAAAAGATATGTTCTTC
This sequence comes from Pinus albicaulis, assembly GCA_034641835.2. Classification (NCBI taxonomy): domain Eukaryota; kingdom Viridiplantae; phylum Streptophyta; class Pinopsida; order Pinales; family Pinaceae; genus Pinus; species Pinus albicaulis. Next base: position 66,856 of record JAXQQM020065284.1, on the reverse strand, counting down.
CTATTGGAAATTTTTTCATTCAAACAAAACTACATGGAGAGATCAAAAGCAATCTTAAAATTCCAAATGTACTTCAACCATCCAAAAGGGATTTGTGCAACATTACTTGACATGCCATGCCAATTATATAGTGAACAACTATCCAATAGAAACATTTAACATTATATACCACATGTGCCAAATGTAGATTGAAACCATCCAAAACTTTAAAATTTTAAAATTTTTTGATAATATATCGTGCAACATTAAAACATTAAACATCACATGCGAAATGTAGATTGAAACCGTTCAAAACTTGAGTTTAAAAACCTTTAAATTATATATAGATTGTTACTTCACATTCCATGCCAATTATAGTTCAACTAGATCCAATAGAAACATTTAACATTATATGTACCACATGTGCAAATGTAGATTGAAACCATCCAAAACTTTAATTTTTAAAAACCTTTTGACTAAATATATTGTGCAACATTAAAACATTAAAAATTTAAAGTTCATTAAATATCACATGCAAAATGTAGATTGAAACCATCCAAAACTTGAGTTTTAAAACTTCTCATGCCATGCCAATTATAATTCAACTATCCAACAAAAACATTTAACATTAAATATCACATGCCAAATGTAGTTCAGATGACAACATCAATTTATAGATGACAACATTACTTCACATTCACATGCCAAAAGTACTAAAACCATCCAAAAATTAAATAAAACAAATTATATAATAACAATGTAATAAAATATGTCCAAAAATTGTAAATCTCATGTAAGTATCAAAGTGTATCAAGTTTAACAAATTTTAAAACCATCTAAATTTTGAAATCAAATCTACTGTAAATCATGTCCATCAAATGTAAATGAATCTAGCGTCTTCCCTACTAGGGTCTCAGAGCGCTCCCTATCCTGTGAATGGGAAACCTACATACAGAATGCACATGTACTTGAACATTAAAATTTGATGTTTTAAAAATGAATGAGAGTATATATATCTATAACTTCATGTAAAAAACAAAATATAACAAAAAAATCTTGAAATACCTCATAAGGTTCCCTCTCCATTTGATGAACAGGTTCTCCCACAGGAACATCTGCAATGGTAAACTGTACAATATACATGTACAGTTAAATATATATTAAGAACTTTCAAATGAAAATGCACGTGTAGATATATAAACTTATTTTCAGTAATATAAAAAAAAAAGGAACTAAAGACAACTTGTTCAAATGCTGTGGATGTTCCTATCTCCATCGCTAGAGTCCGCGGATTAAAGAAATCTTCTATAGGAACCTAAATTCAAAATTTTTTAAATAACTCAAAATATAGATCTCTCTCTCTCTCTCTCTCTATATATATATATATATATGTATATATATATATATATATATATCAATTTCAATGGAACTTTTTGAGATAGAATATATATATATATATATAACTTTTAAACAAAATTTTAAACTAGTGAAAAATTGTCCATACTTGTGGCTCATCTCCCAAGGAAGAAGAATGTACCGCCATCCCAAAAACATCAGACGGAATCGATAACTGTTAAAACATTTTATCAAATTATATATATACATACATGTAAATGTGTGGCAACAATTATTTATTTTAGAGTCACTTAAAAAACACTAACATTTGCCAACATATCGTGATGGTCAGACCCATCTGCATCGCTTGAACCAGAGGTCCCGAACGTGATATTAACATTTTCATCACGCATCATGGCCTGAGAACTGCAAATGGTGTTTTAAAATATAATCATACATTTTTTTATATTAATGTACACATACAAATAAATGTATAAATGTACATACACATATATTTATTACAAATTTTCACTAACACATACCTTTCCGGTGCCCTCTTCCTCATGGGAAAGTAGGTCTTGCAGACCATTGCAACAATTTATTGCATATGTTCGGAGATCTTCAACATTCATGTTGTAAATCTCCTCATATGTACAATAAACAAAATTGGCACGTGCATTTTCACATGCTCTTTGTCGATTTAAACAAAGATCAACTCCACTCAATCCACTATGAGCATTGTCGATCATAACATCCCTTGCTTCTCGACTTATTTGAGAAGTCACATCCATCTCTGATCGTAGAGTTTCGACTCGAAACGGTCGACTCACCAATGGTGGCTCAAGGCCAGGCAACTCCACATCTCGCTTAGCGCCCTTACGGTCATATAATCGACCTTTCCCCGGGCCAAAAAATTCTGAAGGAAGGTCATTGTCGTTGGGTTTCATACACAAATTTTTTTTTGCATAAAACATTTGTGCGAAATAAACCGGAAACTCATCGTTCCATGGAAGCCTTCCATAGGCCGCAAGATGCTGATCATACAAATAACTAGCTTTGTTTGGGTGCTTGAAATACTGCACCTTCAACATTTTTATTTTTGGCCCTTCCTTGTAATTAAACATTGACTTGGCCATTTCTCTTGTAACTTTTTCTTTTATGTCGTCCCATTTATCGGGACCCATCACTGTTTCTTTTCTCTTTCTCATCAGTTCTACAAATGAATCAGTGGTTGGCCCCAGATTTTTGTACACATTTATCATTTCACCCAATGAATGTGTAACTATTTCGAGGCTTTGTCGACTCTCAGCATGTAGAGACAAAGACACGAGATCTCTTTGAAATTTTGCATGAAGGCTTTCACACCTTTGTAAGGTGCATTCCGCCATGTTGGTTTCCTATGGTATATTAATAATCTCAACTAGATAAGTTGTGTTGGGTTGAAAGCCTTCTTCTTGAATGTAGCAATCTGCCCTGTGTCTATTTTGACCACTAGCTCAAACATTTTTGGCCTCTGCATCAATATATATAAAATTTCGTATATTAGAAAAAACACGTGTAAAAAAATTTGTACAAATTTAATGAAAAAATATTGAAATTGATGGCAACCTTGATGCTGTTGGTTAACAGCTTCTCCAACATGACCTTGCTCAGAACCAGCCCCAGAATGACGCTGCTAAGAACCAGCCCCAGAATGACGCTGCTAAGAACCAGCAACCGTTGATTGGCCTTCAGGGGAATAAATATCACCCCCTTCCCGCAACCTGCTACCACTCATACCTCGATCGGTTGAACCTTGTCCATGCTCCATGGATGGAGTAGAAACACTTCTCCTCTTTCCTCCTAAAAATTAAAATATGAAACTTATTAACAACTAATTTAACTCACAAAGTTAATAAAAAATCAATTCCATATGTACACACATGTATGGAGATTTAAGATTATATTTAAATACCATGAACATTTCCCGATCCATGAACCTCCATATGGGATTCGACTGATCTTCGTCATTCATCCTCCATGATATATATCTATTGGTCAAAATTTACAGAAAATAGATTTCAAAAAATCAATTTGTAATTTAGTGTACACAAATTATGTAGAACACAACTTTCAAAGCAATAATTGATCATGTGTGAAACTAAATTTAATCGAAATTTTTTTTATAAAATTGATAAGTTCACCAAATTGCGCTTTACATGGTGGGAGCACACTTGGTATAAAATTTATCACTTATACACTTTAGTTTGTGGGAGAAATGACACATGTACATATTTTACCTTAAATTTGTTGTGCTTTATGGATATTAAAATGAAGAACTTCTATTTAGATTCATTCTAGAGATTGACTGTAGGGGCATTTACTAGATATGTGACCTTTCATAAAAGATGAGATACAGAGGCTACTTGGCCCTTTACAGACTCTACCTATAGAACTTGTAGAAGTAAGCACTAGAGGCATTAACAATATCAAATAACGTTTTCATGCTCAGACATGGGAATGTGTCTCTTTCCCTACGCAAGAAAATAGTTCAAGGTAGTTAATCTTCATAGACACGTCATCAAGCAGGTCAATGTGATCTTACTTGCTTGCTTAAGTGGCTCTTACTTGGACAATATCCTGAGATATTTTGACATGATGGTCATATGAGGTTGGAAGCTACTTGGTGTAATTTTCCTTAAATCTTCAAAAAAACAGAGAAAAAATGTCATTTTCGATCATTTTTTATTAGCTTCTGCATATACAGCAGATGTTATCACAATTGCAACACAATCATGTTCCATGAGCATGAACTATGAATGTCGCAAGCCAAATTGCAAGGAAATTTGCATTCATTTTAGGCAAAAGAAGGCTATGACATTAAGTTCCATGCTAGAAAAAATTATGCAAATAAGGTTGCTAAGTCTTGATACTTACCATGTGTTTCAAAGACATAACGAAGGTTGGCTTTGAGAGTGTCCTCTCAAAGCCCTATCTTGAGATGAAATTTAATTCAATGTCTCTTAGATTTGCAAGGTGGAATTGATAGAACTATTTGATTTATTTACCATAGATGGATATCTCCTTTCATCTATACCTTTCTGTACAATCTTATTTCCAAGTGAAATGGGAATTTTCACATTTTGAATGCCATTACCATGTAATTTGGTAGTTTGCTAGCTAGACCTATCACAAGTAAGGTTTTCATACCAAACTATTTCTCTTGCTCAACTCAGTGACCATGAATCTCTTCTCACACTCCTTACCGTATAAGATCTTCAATTGTACATGTCACGCAAAGTTGGGGGTTCTAGGTCTAAACCTATTAGGTAAAGTTACATATTTTATGTCATCGTGGTCCTTAAATTTGGAGGTGTTCCACCTGAAAAGTAGGCATTAAATATGGATGAAAAGGATTTGTTTTAACTTTGATATAATTTCCTCGTGTAATTACTGAATTTCTGGACGACATCATGCCAGCTTTGCTTAGAGAAGAAGGTTTTGGAGGAGAAATTGAATTCTTTCAACTTATTTTTGGCATTGAATTTTGAAATAGTAGTTTTCATGACTCCATTGATGACCTTGCTGAGGAATTTGATGCACACAATATTTACTTTGAAGATGGTTTAGAAGATGTTGAAGAAGTTGTAGATTTTGGTCTTGTCATTGAATGTTTCTTTGTTGTTGGACTTGATCAAGACATGTAATTTAACTTTACAAGCAGATTGAAGACCTTGAAGAGGTTTTAGATTTTTTTGTTCTCACTAAAGGTTTTTGTCTAGTTTTGTTTCTTAAACCATCATTTCCATAGGACATTTTTGGTGAATAGATTCTTGACCTTTATGACAGGATATGATACCTTGAATCTAGGCTACATCTTGGGAGGTAGATTGGAATATGGACTTTTGGTAGCTAGAACTTTTCCAAATAAGTGAATGCATTTGAAAACCAAACCTCTAGTTTATTTTGGTTTAGACAAGGTCTAGAATTTGAAAAGTGAATTCCCTCTTTCTTCCTCTTACATGTCCAATGATCGGAATCTGGATTGAGGGAAAAAAAATTCCTAGAAATAAAAAAATTTATTTTTATTTGTTGTACACAAGTTTTTAAAAGCTAATTAACTAGTAAATTTCTCACAAAATACACTTAAATCTTGACACATATACCCCTTCCCAATTGGCTAACTTTAGACGATCCTAAGCACATTTTTCTTTAACTAATGAGGGAGATAGCCCAACAAAACTAGTTTTTCCATATTCAAATCAAGTTGGTATCAAAGTACAATTTAGCTCATTTTAGTCAAGGTTAGTTAGAAGAATTAGCTATTGGTTTATGTCTTCAATTTCCTCTCAAAATTAATGTGTACGTGCTTTTGAGAGACACACTAGAGGAATAAGGTCCAATTTTTTGATGAAAATGTGCTATGAAAGTAAAGGTTTAAAGGCAAACATGTACAGGGCATAGTTGAGTACAAGGCATAGTTGAGCCAAATGTTGTTGAGGAAGGGCCTAATTATTTGGGTCTTGGTTATGGAAAACATGATGGAGAATGCTCCAAGGCCAAAGAGGCACATAAAATGTTCCAAGAAGGAATTTTATTTTGTGTTCATTACCTCAATCTTCTGAAGTTTTTGTTCATGATGAATGGAAAAGTTTGACACCCACTTTGTGAGAAGATGTTAATAATCATGCAGCTAATGAGAATGTAAAAGAAGAGGATGTTGAAAGCTCTATCTAGTCATTAAATTTATTGCTAGCATTCAGAGGAGAGCCACTACCTCATCAAATTCACCTCCTCAATAAGGCGACAATGGTGAATGTTCAAGGTATAAATTTGTCTTTAATCAAATTTCTTTTGATTATGATAAACATGGTAAATATTCACATAAGAGATATAAAAGAACTTGCACATTTTCCTTTTGTGGTTTGAATAATCATAATGTTTATAGATGTTGGAAGAAGATATCCATACACATTGAAACTTTCTAAATAAATGAGTCAAAAAGTCAAAGGCCCATTGGACAAGGAAAATGATGTTGAAAATAAGATGCAATTGTTTATTACTCATTTCCATAAGAAAGGTCACCTTGTGGAAAATTGTTGGACTTTGTATCCAACAAGTCATCCACAACATTTGAAGAAGGTGAAAAGAGATAACGACAAGAATGGAAAAGAGGATTCCATAATCGATGAGGGTCAAGATGATTTACATGATGAAGTGCAGCTAAGAGATGTGCCATTGAAATGGTTTGCTAGCAGATGGTTATATTTCTTATCTAATTAAGGCCTTGCATGTATTTTGATGTTTCATGAATTTCTTTGCAAATTCTTAGTATGGTGCATGTTGCGTGAAGCAAGATGTTGAAAGTAGAGTTACGTTGACACACTTAAATGCAACAAATATGGAAATTTGTACCTGAGCTCTATTATTTGACTTGAGATTCAGTTGTTTGAAGAGGTATGTTTTGTCAATTTGTGTTTGTTTTATGGTTTTGTACACCAATAGGTAAGAGTACATGGAGATATTCACATGATGTGATATTTTTTTTCTTTGAAGGAGAAAAATGATATGTCAGCGAGCTATGTTTCTTGCATGATGTGTTTTCAGTTTGATGGTTTTGTTAGTGAAAAGACGTCACAAGATTTTGGGAAGGTCCACTCTTGAGCGAGAGCCTCATGATTACAACCTAATCATGAGAATAAAATGGGAGTGCATCCTTATTTTGAAAAAAAAAAGGATTCTGAGCTACCTAGGACTCAAACCATTATTTTAAAATTTGAAATATCATAGTGTATTGTTTCAATGCCTAAATCTACAACCCTAACATAAATTGTTTTATTCCCTTTTTGCAGGATTTAGTTGGTTATATTAAAATTCATTTGAATTTAAAATTCTTGGCTTAGTGGCATGAACCAAACATATTGTACATATTAAATTCAAGGAATTTCTCTCTCCCAATCATTTCTAAATCACCCATATCACCAAGAAAAGATGTTTTAAAAGAACATACTTTGGTATGGGAAAGACCTTCGATTTCAAATATTATAAGAAGGTTTTTTATATGGTTGAGAGAATGTGGAAAATAGAATCCATAAAAAAATTATTTTTCAAAAAGTATTACTTTCAAATTATCAACAAGGAACATGTACAAGGGTGTTCAATGAATTAATGCTATTTATTTAAATTACATGATGTATATCTTACTCATAATTTTAACAAATTATTAAATAATGATCTATATTGGATAATTATATTATTTGTCATATATTTTGATGCTTATAGAGTGAAAAAACTTAAAGAATCAACTTGTAGGGTCATTTTAATGGTGGGTGGAGAATTGGGGTCTAAAACATTTTGGAGTCATTTTGAGGCATTAAATGACATTTCTGGGGGTCAAACGGTTATCCCTTGTGCCGAAATCTTGACCATTATTAGACACTTAAAGACATATCCAATGGTGCAAGAAAAACATCAAACGAAGTTCATTCAAAATTTATGCCTTTAGTAAGTTTACCTATCATGTTGACCACCATGGTATGAGAGAATGACATCTTAGCCCCATTACTCATGCATGGCAAGCTAGCTACATGTGGAATTTTAACAAGACTCTAAAAGGTCTAAAATCACAAACCTCGTTAATGTTTGACAGAGTCAAATCTTACACCTAGTTGGCTATCACAATAGGTTAAATACTTGGCCACTAGGAGGAATAAGAGTTCCATTTTGTGTTATTGTATTTTGTTCCATAGTTGAAAATACAACTAGGAGTGTGAAGTTAGAGAGAAAAATGTATGAAGTTAAGTTTTTATAGCAACCTTACACGCTAAAAGTCTTAAAGCTAACTCTAGAGAGATTAACTCTTTCTTTGTACTCACATATTTTCCATACCAGAAAAGAGAGAGTAGAGCATGTTTACATTTTAGTGTTGTTTTTCTCCCATAAGGATTTCCTAGGGAAAAAGGAGTCTAGAGCATCATTACTTTTTAGGGTTGTTTTTCTCCCATATAAGGATTTCCTAGGAAAATAATTGTGTTGATTGTCTAGAGATATTTATATGTGTGTTTCATTATGTTCTCTATTTCTTACGTTGTGTTTCATTATGTTTTATATTTCTTACATTTCTGCCCTCCTATTTTTCTTTCCAATCAAGGTTTATAAAATAACATGAGACTTGGAACAATCATTTTCATTATCTATATGGAAGGCAAGAAGGATTATATCCCCTTAAGCTTAAGCTTATGTAGTTTGTAAATTTTTATCATATATTTTTTGGTAAGGGTAAATGTTTTTTATCTATAGTAAAAGTCATGAGTTCCCCAATTTTACCTCATGTAAAGCATGATTCTAGGATTACTACAATTTGTACTTGGTTTTTTATTGTGATGATGCCCTGTCTCAATCACTTGGCCATCTCTTGATGGGTAGTTAAATCTTTATAACAATACTTAATTAAAATTTATCTATTTGTATTATGTGAAATTATGTAAAAAATGGTATACTACTTTTCATAAAACTGGGTTGAGTTTATCATATATTTCAATGAAAGTTGATTAAATATGTTTTCTTTAAAATGATCTAAAAATTTTGTTAAGGTATGAACTTGCAATTTTGTGTGGCTCTCTATCAACCTTCACTTCCTCATTTCTAGAAAAAATCTACTTGCTCATTCGCATACCCACTTTCTATTCAAATGCATGAGTTTTGAACTCTCAATAACTATGTTTTTCCACGCAGGAAAATTATGTCACATTTTATACTAACTCTAAATATTATTTTCAAGTTTGAATTACTGTTATTCTTTTATATAATTTAACATTAGATATAAGTTTAAATTGAAAGCTACTTAGATGAAATATAGCTTAGATATGGCATTTGCAAATTATTATCTATTTATTGAACTAAAGGACATCATTATTACACATGTTTAATTTACATTCAAATACTTCTTTGATTTATCTCCTATAGCTTAATGTAATGCTAGATATATAATTTAAGTTGAAGGCCCATGAGATAAATATGACTTCTATGTGACATTTGTATTGAATCATCTATTTGTTGTGTTATATGAACATAAATGGTATGCATATCTAATTTGCATTACTAATATGTCATGTCATGCTTCTTTAATTTATCTTTTATAGATGACCGGAGCATCCCTTTTTAATCTATCCCTTTTGACTTTGGATATGTGGGCAATACTCATCCGAATATTTTTCTAGATCATAAAGAAATGAGTAAAATTGTATTCCATTTGTGTCAATGTTAAGGTTAAGCACATGGATTAAAGTTTTATATAAGATACATTGCCACTGTGTAAATTTATATCTAAAGAGTCCAAAACCTCATTCAAGACCATATGTTTTGTTGGTGTAGTTTGATTGGTTATATTGCATTTCTTTTGCAGTTGTTGCTATGGGCCTCACCATCTACTGATTTTAGGTAAAAAAAAAATTATTTACATGGAATTTTTAAGTATCCTAGAATGTTTATTATTTATCACTACTAGCCTTGGTGATTTAGTTGTTTGTTTTGATGCTACTTGGTTACCCATATTTAATAGTTGTTCATGTTTAATTCATTGTTAAGGCTTTTTATTGGCCTATTAGGATGTATTTTTCTCAAATCCATAATGGATAAAAGAATGAAATTTATCTATGAAAAAGAGAGGTCATATGGAAAACAAATTGTTTGCAAGTGTTCTTTTGAACCCATAGAACTTGCAACCCCAATATGGATACAATACTAAGTCATACATTGCCTCCTCATCTAACTTAGTCAGGGATTTGCAATACTATATTTGAGTTGGCTAGCTCCATTTCAAGATATTATAATGTTAGATTACTATTTCTATAGATTTTGATTATGGTAGTAAAATGTTACAAAAAAACCAGAAACTACAAATAATATTATTCTAGATATATGTAAAAAGGACATGGTAGAGAAAATCAAACAATATTAAACTTTTCATAAATAGTTTAGATATAAATACATTTTCTAATTTTGATTGTAAATTCCAAGGCTTAAAGAAATAATTTTTCTAATAATTTTTTTTAATTAATAAATAAACAAGAAGCATTTTCAATCAAAATCACATCCAACATATAATAAAACTAGTAAAAACAATTTAAAACTTCATACACTATGACATTACTATATGGAAAAGAGCATAAAAATATACAAGTAAAAAATCCTTTTATATAAAAATGGACAGCTTCAAATATACAAGAAAAAAAATCTTTCAGCCTCCTTGTATCCCAGAGAAAGAGTTGCTCAAACAATCATATTTTAAAAAATTAAAACTTGGAGAAAATCATCTGTTTTTGAATTTCAATTATATAAAAAATTAGTCAAATATTTCAAATATGTTTTTTGGCTAGTTGTAGAGTGTAGGTGCAGTTATAGCTAGAGAGAGACTTCAAGAAGGGGTTTCAAGACAGAGCAGGTTTCCAACATTTCAGTCAAGAAGGGAGGCAAATATTTCGAACAAAAGATGTTGTCTGTGTTTTCTTTAGTACTCAATCGAGCATGATGTTTCTTATATAATCACAAGGATTATTAAAAAATCAGTTCCACTGGGGAATGGTCTATTATTCCAACTGACTAGACGATACTGTTCAGAAGTGTTACTGGTACTTCTGACCTGCCAAGAAATGTTTCTATATCCCTATGCATATTTGAATGGATTATAATGTTTAGTTTATAATGGAGGGAAAATTTCTTCACGGTGGATGACGGAACCACTATACTGCAAGGATCTTTTGAACGTTCTGTCATCTGAGGGATATTGCTGTGAAAATTATTGTTGGGAATAGGGGCTAGGATTTTGAAAATTTTTCCATACTTGTGGCGGAGCTCTCACTGCGAGGATTTTTTCACAAGGATGTCAGATGAAAAGCAAGTCTTGCAAATGAATGGATCATATAATAAAGGTGCCACCTGATTATTTAGTTCTACAGAAGTACTCATTCCTCAAGAGGGTTAGACCATTAGGAAGCTACTTTCAAAATGAACATCTCGTCGGAAATCTTGCGAGGCATCTCATTTTTATTTGTATAAGTTCAAACATCTCAGTTTCGAATTGAGGAGGTTCATAATTGATCAAAATATATACAAAAATTATGGGAATTTATTTCAAACTCTTGTGAATATCCCTTATTCTCAAATGATTCAATTTACTGATACATTGTGATATTGACTGCAGTCTCCCATGTCTAGAGGAAAGGAAAATTACAAGCACCAGATAGACTTAGCATAAATATAGATGGAACCTTGATGTTTCACAAGGTTTTAGGAAGGCCATTGGAAATTTGATATGACAGGGTTTTTTTTCCTGGAACCGTGAAAAGTATCAAGATTTAAAACAAAAATTTAAAACACATTTAAAATACAGACATTTAAAACATAGACATTTTAATACACAAAATTTTAATAAAATACAGACACCTTTTTTTATTTCAATGCACAAAAAATATTTCGCGGGTGTATGGAGACTTACCTGATGAAGTCAACGAGCGCGAACAGTAGGAGCACCAATGCGGCGGCAGTAACAATAGCACGAACACAACGAAAATGATAAACCACAGTAAAACCGCGCGAACAATGAAACAGTAAACCATAAAATTTCGCGGGCGATTTATTTATAGAAAATAGTTCGGCCGAACTATTTTAAAAGTAAAAGTTCAATCGAACTCATAGTTCGGCCAAATTTTTTTAGAATTTCGGCCGAACTTTTGTTGCCGATTTTCCAATCTCCAGCAAAAATTCTATTTTCTCGCGCCGTCAGTGTGCCGTCAATCTAAACGGAATCATGAGTTCGGCTGAACTTTATAAGAAATTTCGGCCGAACTCTTACAAAGTTCGGCCGAACTTTATAAGAAAGTTCGGCCAAACTCTTACAAAGTTCAACCAAACTTTGAAAAATGTTCGTCCGAACTATTGTTGAAAAAAATTTTCGGCCCCCGATTCTCACAAAAGTGTAACCCAGCTTCACGTTTCCGCCCATATAATGCAATCAATAAAATATGATTAGAAATCACCATATACACTAAAAATAAATACATATATTGCAATAAATAAATGAGAATTATAAATCATCATCTACACTAAAATCAATGCATATAGTGCAAGCAATTAAATATAATTAGAAATCCCTCTCTCTCAAAGTATTTTTCAACCATTTATAGAACTACTCTCTCTCTCTCTCTCTCTCTCTCTCTCTCTCTCTCTCTCTCTCCCTCTCTCTCTCTGTCCCTCTCGCTCTGTCCCGCTCCATCTCGCCCTCTCAATATCTCTCGCTCACTCCCCCTCCCTCCCTCTCTCTCTCCCTCTCCCTCTCGCCCTCTCTCTCTCTATTTCCCTCTCACTCTATCCCCTCCATCTCACCCTCTCCATATCTCTCCCTCCCTTCCCCTCCCTCCATCCCTCACTCTCCCCTTCTCTCCCTCCTTCCCTCTCCATCTCCCTTCCTGCCTCCCACCTCTCTCTCTCTCTCCACCCAATCTCTCCCTCCATTCCTCCCTCTCTGTCTCTCTGTATGTCCCTCTCTCTCTCCTTATATATATATATATATATATATATATATATATATATCTCCCTCTCCCTCGCTCTCCCTCTCTCTCTCTCTCCCTCAACATCTGTCACTCTCTCTCTCTCCCTAACTCTCCCCATCTCTCCCGCCTTCCCTCTCCCTCTGCCTTCCTCTCTACCCTCTCTCTCTATCTCTCTAATACAACTCTTCCTCTCTCCCGCCCACCCTCTCTCTCTCTCTCTTTCTCTCTCTCTTCCTCTCCCTCCCTCTCCCCCCCTCCGTCTCTCCCCCCGTCTCTCCCTCTCTCCCTCTATCTCTCTCTATACATCTCCCTCTCCATCTACATCTCAATCCCTCTGTATCTCCCCCTGTCTCTCCCTCTCTCCCTATATCTCTCTCTATACCTCTCCCTCTCCATCTACATCTCCCTCCCTCTCTCCCTCCCTCCCTCTCTCCCACCCTCCCTGAATCCCTCCATCTCTCTCCCTCTCCCTCTCCCTCTCACTCTCACTCTATCTCTCCTCCTCTCTCCCCCCTCTATCCCTGCCTCGATATCTCTCCCTCTCCCTCTCCCTATATATCTCCCCTGTCTCTATATATTCACCATATATATATATGGTGAATGAGTAATATAAACAGAACCATATAATGGTGGGTAAATTTAATTCAGAAAATTATGAGGGTCATGGTATGGTGGGTTTACCCAAATATTTATCCATAGGAAGTTGAGAAAGTATAAAATCCTCTCGTTAATGTTTTAACATAAATAGCGTTAGTTTTGTTTAAAGTGCATGGGGTTTTGACCAATGGAAGGATAAATAAATGAAGAAATTTTTTTGTATATATATTCTTTTGGTATAGAAAAGAGAGGTGTGACAAATGGTATCAGAGCCCAAGTTATAAAAACTTGGCTGTTGTTATTGTGCTCACTGTTGCTGAGTGTTTTTTTTATGAGTATGGAGGAAAATTTTCTTTTTAAAAAATCTTGCTGATCTGTGTTACGAGTGTGTACAGTGGTGCTAAAATGGCTGAAGGTGAAGAAATTTATGTGGATCTGCGGGATGATTTTGGTACACCAGATACCAACGCTCCGATGATGGCAATGTTGCACAGGTTGCAACGAGAATTGGCTGAACTAAGAAGCAAGAATGACAAGTTGTCATCCGTCAGTAAGGAGCAGGAAAAGCTCATCAGAGAGCTAGCTTCACGGAACAGCCAAGAAGGCGAAGGTTCCAGAAAGAGGAATATTGATGAATCTGATGAAGATGATGCTGAAAGGCATCAGTCTAAACAGAAAAAGGAATTACAAGGGGAATTCCGAAAAATCAAACCTCCCTTCTATGATGGGGAAAAGGAGGAAGATGCTGAAGCCTGGTTGCTGAATATGATTAAATATTTCCAGGTCTATGAATATGAAAGCAATCTAAAGGCCAGATTAGCTATTTATCAACTACAAGATAAAGCTACCTTGTGGTGGGAGGAGACGAAAATGGTTCATACTATTGACGAAAAGACAGTTACTTGAGAGGATTTCCAGGTTAAGTTCAAAAATCGCTATCTAAATGAACGTTACTATGATGATAAAGCCAAGGAATTTCATGAAATTAGACTGGGGCAGCTCACTATTGATGAATTTGTTAGGAAATTTACAAATCTGTTGAGATATGTACCTTACATAAGGGAAGAAAAGGCAAAGGTGCAAAGGTTTCTGAATTGTTTGCCTACTGTGTACAAGGAGAAGATTGAGTTTGACAACCCAAAAACCATGGACGAAGCTGTTCGAAAAGCTAGATTATGCTACCAACAGTTCAGAAGTAAAACAGAATAGAGAAAAATTTGGAACAACAAGAGGGAATTCAAAGGGAAGAAACAGAAACCAGCCTATTTGAAGAACTTTGGCATGGACCATCAGCAAAAGAAATTTAATAAAGCCAGAGAAAGTCAAACTTCTCAGTCACAGGTTGCTTCAAGACCAATGGATGGAGACAATAAGAAAGAAGGCACTGTCAAAATGAAGGAACCTTTGAAATGTTTGGGATGCGGAGAACCCCATCGGTTGAGGGATTGTCCCCACAAAAATATTCAGATGATTATGAGAGATCGAGAAGAAACCACAGTAAATGACATAGCTCAAAGCATACCCACTATCAGTGCAGCCTTGGAGAACCGGCAAGAAGAACATCAAGCTACCATGGTTGAAATGGAAGGTAAGATTTTAGACCAAACTGTTACAGTTTTGATTGATCCAGGTGCCTCTTTGAGTTACATTAGTCCAAAAATTGTAGAAAAATGTAATCTTAAACCTGAAAAATTTCAGCAGTCATGGTTGGTACAACTGGACACAGGAACTAAGAGAAAGGTAACACATAAATTACCCAGAACAACCATCAAATTAAATGACTTTCAAACAGAAGTAAATCTGAATATACTGCCTCTAGGTTCGTATGACTTGCTAATAGGAATGGACTGGCTAGAAAAGAAGAAAGCCTTGATGAACTGCTGGGATAAAACCCTGCATTGTGTGGATGAAGAAGGGAAACCTTTTACTCTCAAAGGAAAACCAAAACCCATTGCAGTGAGACAAATATCAGCACTGCAATTAAAACAAACAGCGAGAAAAGGATATCAAGTTTATGCAGTACATGTGGAGGAAGTGGAGCAGAAAACTGGAGAAAATCTGCTAGAAGAGTTACCGGTGGTAAAAGAGTTTAAGGAAGTCTTCCCAGATGAGATTCCTCATCTCCCCCCCAGAAGAGAAATTGATTTTTCCATCGATTTAGTGCCAGGAGCAACACTTGTTTCCCGAGCTCCTTACCGAATGAGTCCCCCTGAACTTATGGAACTGAAAATGCAATTGCAAGAATCGCTAGATAAAGGGTATATCCGACCTAGTGTGTCTCCTTGGGGAGCACCGGTCTTATTTGTGAAAAAGAAAGATGGAACTTTCAGGATGTGCATTGATTATCGCCAACTAAACAAGTTGACCATTAAGAATAGATACCTTTTACCTAGGATTGATGATCTTTTTGATCAAGTGAGAAGAGCTTCAGTTTTTTCGAAGATTGACTTAAGAACTGGTTATCACCAGCTCAGAATCAAGGAAGAAGACATCAGCAAAACAACTTTCTGAACCAGGTATGGAGACCACGAATTTGTAGTCCTACCTTTCGGTTTGACAAATGCTCCTGCCACATTTATGTGCCTGATGAACAGTGTGTTGAATAAGTACTTCGATAATTTTGTTCTTGTGTTCATAGATGATATTTTAGTCTACTCCAAAAATGAATATGAGCATAAAGAACACTTGAGAATAGTGTTGCAAACTCTAAAAGAAAACCAGTTATATGCCAAGTTCAGCAAATGTGAATTTTATAAAGATAAAATTCAATATCTGGGTCATATTATTTCTGAAAAAGGCCTTGCGGTTGACCCTGAAAAGATAAAAGCCATTTAAGAATGGCCAGTCCCAACTGATGTTTCAGCAGTAAGGTCATTCATGGGGATTGCAGGCTATTATCGCAGATTTGTGGAGAGATTTTCTGCTATAGCACATCCCATCACCTCATTGCAAAGAAAGGGTGTCAAGTTCGTGTGGACTGAAAAATTTCAAATCAGTTTCGAGCAATTAAAACAAAAACTTACTTCAGCCCCTATACTGAAAATTGCAGATCTTGATAAAGAATTTGTTGTATGTACATATGCTTGCAGAGAGGGGTTGGGAGGAATCCTTTTGCAGGAAAACTCAGTTATTGTCTATGAATCTAGGAAACTGAAAATACATTAACAGAATTATAGTGCCTATGATTTGGAATTAGCAGCTGTTATCCATGCTTTGAAAATGTGGCGGCACTATCTTCTTGGGAAAAAGTTTACATTGATGACTGATCATATTAGTCTTAAATATTTCTTTTCCCAAACTGATCTGAATGCAAGACAAGCCAGATGGCTGTCATTTTTAAGTTAATTTGATATGGACATAAAACATATCAAAGGAAGAGAAAATAAAGTTGTTGATGCATTAAGCAGGAATTCTTGTCAGAATATAAACAGTATGGAAAGTAGTGCCCAGATCGAAGTAGAAGAGTTGGTGAGAAAAGCAGTCAATCAAGATCCCAACTATGAAACACTCTTGGCAAAACTACAGAAAAAGGAGAAAACTGATTTCACACAAAACCAAGAAGGGTTGATCTGTTATAAAAACAGGTTGTATATTCCCAATGTAGAGTCCTTGAAAAGGGAAATTCTGGATGAGTATCACAAACAGCCATATGCAAGACATCCACGATATCAAAAAACGTTAACAGCCCTGAAAAAGAAATTGTTCTGGCCAGGAATGAAAAGAGATGTAGCAGAATATTTAAGCAGATGCATGGAATGTCAACTAGTCAAAGTTGAACATCAGCATCCTGCTGGTCTTTTAAACCCTTTACCGATTGCAGAATGGAAATGGGACACAGTTTCCATGGATTTTATAACAGGATTACCCAAAACCAAATACCAACATGATTCAGTCATGGTGGTAGTAGACACCTTAACTAAGGCTGCCCACTTCATACCTATTAAGTCTACTTTTGGGACAGCCCAGGTAGCAGAAGTGTTTTTAAAAGAAATAGTAAGGTTACATGGGGTTCCAAAAGTTATTGTTTCGGACCAGGATGCTAAGTTCACCGCAGCCTTTTGGAAAGGGCTATTTGGAGGGATGGGTACTAAACTGAATTTTAGTACTGTGTACCACCCTCGGACCGATGGCCAGACAGAGAGAACTAATCAGATCTTGGAGGATATGCTTACAATGTATGTAATGGATAGGCCTTCAAAATGGGAAGACTACTTGCATTTAGCTGAATTTTCCTATAATAACAGTTATCAATCCTCCATAAAAATGAGTCCGTTTGAGGCACTCTATGGAAGAAAGTGTCGAACTCCTTTGAGCTGGAGCCAACCAGAAGATAAACTATAGTTGGGACCAGATGCTTTACAAGAAATGGAAAGAATTGTTAAACAAATACAAAGAAACATCCAGACAACACAAGATCGCCATAAAAGTTATGCGGACAAGAAACAAGTACACCGAGAATTTAAAGTGGGGGATCATGTGTATTTGCGCATTAAACCCAAAAAGAGCACACTTTATGCTGGAAGTTGTGCAAAACTGGCTCCTAGATATTGTGGTCCTTTTGAAGTATTAGAAAGGGTGGGACCAGTGGCTTATAAGCTGGCCTTAACACCCCATGTTAGAGTTCATGATGTATTTCATGTGTCGTTATTAAAAAGATATGTGCATGATCCTTCTCACATAGTTCATTGGAATGTTGTACAGGTGGAACCAGAAGGGGAGTTTCTGCCAGAACCGCTTCAAATATTGGAGCGGGAAGAAATTGAATTGAGAAACAGAACCGTATCCAGAGTAAAAGTGCAGTGGAAGCACTTTACTGCTGAAGAAGCTACCTGGGAAAGAGAAGCTGAAATGATGGAAAGATTTCCATTTTTGTTTGAAAAATTGAACTCTGGTAGTTGAATAACAACACTGAGGACGGTGTTTATTTTCCGAGGGGGAATATGTAACCCCCCAATTTATGTGTTTGAATTTCAAAACTAGACATTTGAACTTTAATCCTAAGGGGAGTGGACCCCAAAGGATAAGTATTTTGTGAATGTAAGTAAATATTTAATTTGAGGAAATGGATAAAATGATTGTGTACAGATGGACCAAAATGAGAGGTTGAGATCACTTGCTAAATTCATGAGGATGGATAAGGCAACAAATTCCCCACAATCTTTCAAAAATCCTTGAAAGAAATTATTTCTAATTTAGATTTTGAGTAAGAATCTAAATTTCCCCAATGATGAGGAAAGTAGTTGGGAAGAGGAAGAAAGCTGGAAAAGCTGAGGAAAAGCATAAAACAGCTTGAAAGAGTCCCTAAAATGGGAAGCCTAGGCAAACAGGAAGAAAAACATCCTGCTATTCTGGACGCAGAATTAGAAACATGCTTGGGGAAACCACAACTTAAATAAGCTGCTCCTAAATAGATCAGGGGTTGATCTGTTCTAGGAGGTGATCTCTGCTCGGGGGTGAGTTCTGGGAGACAAAAAGGACTCTAAGTTTGGGAGGTTGGTCTACTGTGTGCATGGTATGTGTTTACCAAAATTATTTATGTTTGTGTGTTATATGGTATGAATTGGCTACATATAAAAGTTGATTATATAGTACAATTATAAATGCTACATTTAACAGAGTTAATCATAAGGCATTTACCTTCTTAACTCTGTATGGTTGTAGAAAACAAAAATCTGTAGAGTAGAATTCAACAGAAACTCTAAACCAACAGATGGTTTAAATCTGTGAATACATAGTCTCCACTGAATATTAAATTTTAATCTACTCCTGAACTATTAGTATGCATCCATAAGCATGAGATGGTACCACAAGTAGAATTCCTACAATATCCTTCAATTAATTGTTAAGTTGGATCTGAAGATCTGTAAGTATGCAATTTATTATAGGAAGGGCATCAAATTTAGTATTAACCTACTTTTGATTGGTAAAATAAATTCTATTATATACATACATTGGAGAAAATAGAGTAAGATGTTCTATTTGGTGTCTTGAAATAATAGTGTATGTACTATTACTTGGAGTGCAATTGATTTGTGAGACAGAAACTATACTCTAAATAAATTTCATAAGTTTATTTAATAGTTTTGGAAAAAGAGACCAGACAGTGACAAAACCCCTTTCCGATAAAATCTATAGAAAGGAACTGAAAAGTATTATAGTGTATTTGTATAGTAATTAACCTGAGATTTGAGAAATTGAAACGAGAATTCCTGTTCTATATCCAACACAAAAAAAAAAACAAATCACTTTCAAGCCGGCCATTGTTAATAAAAAGAAGTCTGCTGAAGAATGTTACAATTTCATAAACTAGCTCTCATACGACCCACCGGATACCAACATATTCTACCGACAAAGGAGTATGTATATCTTACAGCGACATTCAGGAAAATAGAACCATGCTGAACTGAAACTCATTGAATAAAATACTGTGGGAAGGAATTGATAGACATGTATAACGAATACACAACCATAAAAACTATTCTCTATCAAAAAACCTATAGTTATATTTCAACGTTAAACACCATTCAATTCTGAATAGAAATTAACAATCATGGTAGGGCATAAAAACGTAACTGAGTAATAGGCGGAGTTATATGAGTTCACTGTCGATTAATTATGGTACTAATTAGTATCAAAAAATGGTATAAAAAAAAAACAAAACCCCCTCAAATCATGACAGTCAAGACGTCTCAAATACTAATTACGTTTTAATGGAGAATTTGTAGCTCCCTACTCCGCCACTCCTTACAGCATGTTAAGAAATGTCATAATTATAAACATCGATCTTTGCAGATACCCTAGTTTGGAAATGTAACCACGTTTTAGGAATGTCCTTATACAATTAGAGGGCCGTAGCCATAGTAGACAATAAAATGAAAATAAGGACTTTCGAAAATTATGAAGATCACGATTTAAGTGAAAACTGGAGCACGTAGTAAGAAACTCCGAGTAAGCGATTTGGGGAAACTGAGTACAACCTGTACAAAGAGACGAGGAACAGAACATTAAGTCAACCTAACTTGCCGAAAACACAGGAGACTAGCTGAGAACAAATGGGCGTTCGAATGAACACCATAATACCTGTAACAAACGTTACGATGAATATTAGTGGAAGGATATAGGGTAATAACAACTCTCTTGCACAGAACGAGTAAACGCAGTTCAACGAAGGTAGGAATCGTATACCTGAGAAATAAAATGGGACAAATTCCTGAAACAAACGTAGTGGAACAATTAATCATTTTGCCCATAAGGAGAATACCATTAAGGTTACCAGGGTTAGGGTAACGAATCAAACCTGGAAAACAATTCCTTGCCGGAATGCGAACCCTTCACGCATAACGATGATGGACGCCTGCACATCATCAGTTAAATATAAGAATGGAACTAACTCAACTGTGTTAACCAGATTACTTAAAGGAAAACCACGATGAACTGTTAAGAAAACTAGATTTGCTGTTTAACCAGATCTATTGCGCGTTAGAAAAATGCCGACTCTGGAATAGTGACTTTGGAGGGAAAATAAGAACGATCATTTCACTACCTATCTCCACAATTGGATGCGTGGTGAAATCAGGATGGACCTCAATGTGTCTTGCGCAAGCGTGGCCTTCTGCACGGCTGCCATTAGCAAGTCAATAAGAAATGAAATAACATCTGCAGGAAGTAACCTTCACTGGGATTTCTCCGCAAGGAGGAAACGATTGATATGTTAACACCACTTACCATAGATTTCAAAATAAAACGCTTACCATATGATTGCAGGAGTGAACAGACACCTCGGCTGTAATATTCTCGGCATGCTCCATGGCGGAAGAATGGGAGACGAACGCGAAGCAACAGGGTCAAATGAAACAAGAAAATGAATCACCGGAGATAATAAACGAACAACAAACCCTAGAGCCAGAAGTTGAGAACCGTCCACGTGTAATGTGGATTATCGGTGAAAACGAACCATGGAGACGCGGGAAATCTCCATCCACAACAAGGACAAGAAGAATCCCGAGAGCGATAGAGTAATAATGGTTGATAAGAAATATGGTACCGCCTGCGTAGCTGAATGGTTAAACCAGAAGTAAATGCCGAGCGAGTAGGTACAACCTCGCAGACCCGAGAGACTATATAATCATAAGTGACTACAACACAACAAAACAAACGTATAGTGAAATAAATATGATAGGATACGTGTAAGCCAGATGTACCGGGAAAATTAAGTTGAGTATCATGGTAGTTGGAGCCAAGTCTCACCTCTATTTAGTGAAAAGGACTCGGTCCTTAATGATAGATAGCGTATCTCTATGTGGAATAACCAGTGCTCGAGACATACTACGCATAAATTCAAATATGAAGTGGCGTATGAGTGTTGGTCTCGTTAATATTGACAATCTATTTAACTTGTTTTAACCATATAATATGAAGTATTGACATTACAACACGTTTATCCCTAACGTACTGCGTAAGGTGTATACAAGGTTATATATATGGTGTGAGAACATAAAAGCTATCAATATGGTGTTACGTAGAGTTGTGGGAACATATACATGGGGTTTCATAAATGCTATATGTTATTATATATATATATATATATATATATATATATATAAGGTGATACACTGTTATATATATATATGGTGAATGAGTAATATAAACAGAACCATATAATGGTGGGTAAATTTAATTAAGAAAATTCTGAGAGTCATGGTATGGTGGGTTTACCCAAAGATTTATCCATAGGAAGTTGAGAAAGTATAAAAGCCTCTCGTTAATGTTTTAACATAGATAGTGTTAGTTTTGTTTAAAGTACATGGGGTTTGACCAATGAAAGAATAAATAAATGAAGAAAAAAAAAATTTATATATATTCTTTTGGTATAGAAAAGAGAGTTGTGACAAATGGTATCAGAGCCCAAGTTATAAAAACTGGGCTGTTGTTATTGTGCTCACTGTTGCTGAGTGTTTTTTTTTAGTATGGAGGAAAATTTTCTTTTTAAAAAAAAAATCTTGCTGATCTGTGTTACGAGTGTGTACAGTGGTGCTGAAATGGCTGAAGGTGAAGAAATTTATGTGGATCTGCGGGATGAGTTTGGTACACCAGATCCCAATGCTCCGATGATGGCGATGTTGCACAGGTTGCAACGAGAATTGGTTGAACTAAGAAGCCAGAATGACAAGTTGTCATCCGTCAGTAAGGAGCAGGAAAAGCTCATCAGAGAGCTAGCTTCACGGAATAGCCAAGAAGGTGAAGGTTCCGGAAAGAGGAATATTGATGAATCTGATGAAGATGATGCTGCAAGGCATCAGTCTAAACAGAAAAAGGAATTACAAGGGGAATTCCGAAAAATCAAACCTCCCTCCTATGATGGGGAAAAGGAGGAAGATGCTGAAGCCTGGTTGCTGAATATGATTAAATATTTCCAGGTCTATGAATATGAAAGCAATCTAAAGGCCAGATTAGTTGTTTACCAGCTACAAGGTAAAGCTACCTTGTGGTGGGAGGAGACGAAAATGGTTCATGCCATTGATGAAAAGACAGTTACTTGGGAAGATTTCCAAGTTAAGTTCAAAAATCGTTATTTGAATGAGCGTTATTATGATGATAAAGCCAAGGAATTTCATGAAATTAGACTGGGGCAGCTCACTATTAATGAATTTGTTACGAAATTTACAAATCTATTGAGATATGTACCTTACATAAGGGAAGAAAAGGCAAAGGTGCAAAGGTTTCTGAATTGTTTTCCTACTGTGTACAAGGAGAAGATTGAGTTTGACAACCCAAAAACCATGGACGAAGCTGTTCGAAAAGCTAGATTATGCTACCATCAGTTCAGAAGTAAAACAGAACAGGGAAAAATTTGGAACAACAAGAGGGAATTCAAAGGGAAGAAACAGAAACCAGCCTATTTGAAGAACTTTGGCATGGACCATCAGCGAAAGAAATTTAATAAAGCCAGAGAAAGTCAAACTGCTCAGTCACAGGTTGCTTCAAGACTAATGGATGGAGACATTAAGAAAGAAGGCACTGTCAAAATGAAGGAACCTTTGAAATGTTGGGGATGCGGAGAACCCCATCTGTTGAGGGATTGTCCCCACAGAAATATTCAGATGATTATGAGAGATCGAGAAGCAACCACAGTAAATGACATAGCACGAAGCATACCCACTATCAGTGCAGCCTTGGAGAACCGGCAAGCAGAACATCAAGCTACCTTGGTTTAAATGGAAGGTAAGATTTTAGACCCTTTTGCAGGAAAACTCCGTTATTGCCTCAGAAATTCTTTTCCTTCTCCCTCTCCCTCTCCCTCTTCCTCCTCCTCCCTCTCGCCCTCTCCCTCCCTTCCCCTCTTCCTCCCCTTCGCTCAATCTCTCTCCCTGCCTCTCTCACTCCATCCATCTCTCTATCTCTCTCTCTCTCTCTATCTAACTCTCCCTCTCTCCTCGTCCACCCACACCCCCCCCCGTCTTCCCTCACCTTCCCTCTCCCCTGTCTCCCTCCCCCCGTCACTCCCTCCCTCCGCCCCTCATTCCCTCCCTCCCTCCTTGCCTCCTATCTCTCCCTCCCTCCCTCTCCCTCTCTCCCTCCATCTCTATCTCTCTCTCTCTCTTTCTCTCTCTCTCTCATCCTCCTCCTCCCCCCCCACCTCCCTCTCCCTCTCTCCCGCCTCTCCCTCCCTCTCCCTCTCTCTCCCTCCCTCCCTTTCCCTCTCTCTCCCTCTCTCTATCCCTCTTGCTCCTTCCCTCTCAATCACACTCTAAAAAAACCAATATACATATAAAAACCCACATTAACATATATTGTAAAGATGAGTAGCCTCTAAAAACCTTGAACTTAATGTTCATAAAAAATGTAATAACAATATCGTCTTTGTGACTAGCTTCTAAAGCTTTATATTGACTTAAAGAACAAGCAAGCAAACAAAATTGAATAGCAATATGAAACGAATAGCAATATTTACATTTTAAAGATAATATACTATAATATTACATAATAATTTTGGAGGCATTTTACTAAAAAGGTAGCCCTTAATAAAAGAAACTAGATGTTGCTTTTCTCATAGTAGTAATAAATGGCTAGAAAGAAAAGTTGGATAGCTAAAGTTTCTTAGCAAAAACACGGCAGTTTAAATTTTTCACACATTTAAATCAAAAAAGTGATGCAGGCTTCACTTATAATTAGTTCCAAGGAAAGGAAAATTTTGAAAAAAATTAATATATAATTAGTTCCGACGAAATAAAAGTTATTAATAAAATTAATATATAATCAACACTTCAAAAATAAGTCTACATTTAAAAACACTTCAACTTAATTAATACTAACCTGGCTTCAAGGACCGTAAATACCAGCAACTGCGAATAAATAATGAGGCATTTTTCATCTGCTACACCTCCCCAAATCAAATAATATTGTATGAATAATTTTTCTTACATAAGCTACATCAAATTCAATACACATTATATAGAGCCATTTGAGTGTAAAGCTGGATTTAAAGAAAAGAAACTAGACTTTTCTTTTCTCGCCGTAGAAATAAACGAGAAGAAAGAAAAACTTCACACTTAAGCTTTCTGAGCGATGGCAGGTAGTTTACGTTTTTCACAAATTCAGAAAAATAAAATAAAATCCAAGATGCACGCTTAAGCTTTTGAATATAAAGAAACAAGATCAATCTCAATGTAAACTTAGTTTTGAGGAAATAAATTATGAATTCAAAAACAATTTTGTTGTTCTTTGAAAGAAAACTAGGGTTTAACAAAACGACAAGAGAGACATTTAAAAACACCCTAATCAATAATAACCTTGGCTTTTAGAACCAGAAGTACCAGAAAATAACCTTGGCTTTTAGAAGCAGAAGTACCAGAAGATGCAAAATAAAGAAAAATACCACTCAAGAAATCAGATCTTGCAAAAACCTACGCGTTAAATATCGATCAAACAAATCCTTAAATCGAACTCAAACACCATCTACGGATCCGAGCAGTATTTGAATTAATGAAAATAAAAGATCAAAGATAAAATAAAATAAAATAAACGGGCTCTGAACCCCATCGAGCAAAAGAACTTAAAAATTTGCCAATGCCAAGCATGCCATCTCCCCACATCCACAATACACACATCCCAACACACATACACCGAGACAACACAAGAACATGTGCGAGAGAAATCCTCTGATCAAACAAATTTCTAAGTGAATCTATCGATAAATAGAGTCTAGAAAAAATGAAAAAAAGCGAAAACCTACCACAGAGAAGCGAAGAACTACCAGAGAGAATAGCCGCAGTCCATCACGCCGTAAAACGAACTCTCCCACAGATCAAACACCTGATCGACCATGGCATTTAACATAATTGGAAAGCTCGGGACAAGTTCGATCATTTTTATCTTTTTCCAGCATGCAAGTAGTGGATAAAAAGCTGGCATTGGCTTTTAGTTGTTTTCCCCACTATAACGTTGACACATGTCCCACGTTCAGCTTAAAAATTAGACGTTGTTCCACTAAAGCTTTCAGTTGTTTTCTCCACTAAAACGGTGACATATGTCCCACTTTCAGCTTAAAAATTAGACGTTGTTCAACCAAATTTCAATTGGACCGTTTTGGTAGATGGTGGTGGTTGCCCTCGCATATTATTCTTCTTGGCATCCAACGGTTCTCCCAATTTTCTAATCCGTCATTCAAAATTCAAATTCAAAATTATTTGAATGAACATAGAGAAACGTTTCAATCTGGTTAGGTTATTAAACTCATGCGTTTTTATTAAAGTTCATGCACATGCCTATCGGTTACGTTTTTATTAAAGTTCATGCACATACCTATCCGTTAAGATTACAATTGAGATATCTTTGAGGAAAGGATAACTACATTGGTGAATTAATATAAATAAGTATATTTCTTTTAAAGTAAACTTATGATCGATTAAATTTAAGGTCTAATTTTCATTTAAATAAATTGTATTTTAAAAAAGTGTGATATATCTTTAATATATTAATTTTGTAATTTTTGTTTAAATAAATTATATTTAAAAAATGTGATATATTTTTAATTACATTAAATTTTTTTCTTTTTAATATAGTTTTATGTCATGTATTAATTTTATAATAATTTTCTCATAACAACAAATTGTTAATTGTTGTATGGCTAAATTTTATTTTCAAATATTTGAAGCGTGAATAAATTGTCAAATTTCATAACAAGAGTATGGTCTCTAGTAAGAAAACAACAAAGTTTCAACAAATTCAAAATAGTAAAGCAAAGATGTTCAAAAGGGAAGAGGATTTGAAGACTTTCTCAACAAATTCAAAATATTAAAACAAAGATGTTAAAAAGGGAATAGGATTTGAAGACTTTCATGGGGAGGGGGCTCGAAAATTAATTTGAAAAAACATTAATTTTAATTATGCAACAAGCAAGGAAAATGCTATAATACAAGTTATATTATTAATAATTACTAATATGGTGCAGTCATATATGTTAAATGGTTGGTAAATGTAAATAATGATTCATCCATTATACTCATCAAAACATTTATCTTTGCTAAATTTCAAAAAAGTTATTAAAATTAGCTAAAATATAACTTTATTTTCAATTATTATTACCATCAATTAAAAAAATAACATAAATTATCTAGATTTAAAAAAACATGTAACAACATTTGAGAGTGTAAACTTATGTGATCCATATCATAGTATAATAAATCCTCAGCTAAATCACATAGGAAATTTTAGAACCAACACTGAATACCTATAATAAATGGAAAATAGATGTTAAATTAATATTAAAATAAATATTACACATTTTATAAAATAAAATCCATAAAATTAGACATTGAAAATCACAAACACCATCAACACTCAAAATAAAAACAACCAACCAATAAATAAAAGAAAAAGAATTAAACACCATCATAAAAATAATATAAGATAATAAAATAATAAATAAAGACTAAGTAAAAAAATAATAATAAATGAATATATAAATAAAAATAAATAAATAAATAAAAATAAATGAACATATAAATAAAAATAACACTAAATAAAAAAGAAAGAAAATACCAAATATAGACTAAAACTTGGTCAACATTAGAAATATTATTTAAAATATATAATTATAAATTAACAAAATAAATGAAGAAACCTAGAAAACATCAAATCTACCACATGACTCTCTCTCTATATATATAAATCTAGCAAAAATAATAAGAGAGAAAAACACAAGAGAAAGGAAAAAGGAACCCTACTCAGAGCACAGAGATGGGATCCAACAATGAAAAACAACTGATGGAAATGCTCATCCCTAACAACATTCTTAACCCTGAAGTTACTTCCATTTTATCATGGAGACTCTTAAACTATAAATAAACTTCCACTTTATTACAATACCAAGGCTTATGATTATCACTTACCCAAAAACCATAACAAATTATATGGTCAAAAATAATATATATATATATATATATATATATATATATAATGTTAATTTAATTATATGACCATCATATTTTAATTAAATTTAAAAGAAAAAATACATTAAATCCTAATCCTTTGTCTTGATCACTATTAAATATTTTCTACTTATTAATTATCGATGATTTCTTGAGATGTGCTCTACCCACTTATGTGGGGTACAAATGTCAAGAATAAATATTTAACATTTAACATTTATATGTCCACTAAATTATTAAAAAAGTAATAAATAAAATTAAAAGTAATAAATAAAATGTTAAAAGTAATATAAAACCTCTAAACATTTAAATGTTGGCTCAATAAATAATAAAAAGTTAAAGTTAAAGTCAATTTGTTATATGTAAAATATGTTATTAACTTGTGAATAGGTTTTGTTACCATGCCAAGGGCCAATACAATGTCACTTCTTTCACAATGGAAATATTTTAGAGCAATATGACATGATTCTTAATCATGGAAATTCAGCCCCAATTTATGGTCGATATTATTAGCATGTAAATAGGATTTTTTATAATATCATGGGTCAATACCATGGTTTATCAATACCACATGGCCAATAACCATAACTTATTTCACAATCAAGATATTTTAAAATATTTTATTTTAATTTAATTTTATAACATTTTCATAATTAATTCTAAAAGGAAAAATGTTATCATTACCTTTGAGATATATATAAACACTCTATCGTATATTCTCGTAGAAATTAAATCAAATTTTCAATAAAATAAAAAATGAGAATACTTTTATATATAAAGATGTGAAATATATATAATATAAATAATATTACTAAGAAGCAACATAAATTCATCTTAACTAAGCATCCAAGTGATGAAAAAAAACAAATTAACTATATATATATATATATATATATATATATATATAAATTATGTTAAAAAAAAGTGTGATATATCTTTAACTATACTAATTTTGAAATTTTTGTTTAAATAAATTATATTTAAAAAATGTGATACATCTTTAATTATAGTAATTTAACCTTTTTTTTTTGTTTAATATAGCTTCATGTGATATATTAATTTTATAATAATTCTCTCATAATAATAATTTGATAATTTTTATATGGTTAAATTTTATTTTCAAATATTTAAAGCGTGAATAAATTGTCAAATTTCATAACGAGGGTGTGGATTCTAGTAAGAAAAGAACAAAATTCCACCAAATTCAAAATCGTAAAGAAAAGATGTTAAAAAGAGAAGAGGATTTGAAGAATTTTTCAACAAATTCAAAATAGTAAAGGAAATATGTTAAAAAGGGAAGAGGATTTGAAGACTTTCATGGTGAGGGGTGCTTCAAAATTAATTTGAAAAACCATTAATTTTAATTATGCAATAGGCAAGGAAAATGCTATAATACAAGTTATAATATTAATAATTACTAATACGGTGCAGTCATATATATTAAATGGTTGTTAAATGTAAATAATTATACATCCATTATACTCATCAAAACATTTATCTTTGCTAAATTTCAAAAAAGTTATTAAAATTAGCTAAAATTTATCTTTATTTTCAATTATTATTACCATCAATTAAAAAAAAATAACATAAACATATCCACATCTAAAAGAACATGTATCCGACCATCATTTTTTAATTAAATTTGAAAGAAAAAATACATTAAATCTTAAACCCTTGTCTTGATTACTATTAAATATTTTCCACTTATTATTTATCAATGATTTCTTGACAGGTGCTCTACCCCCTTATAATGGGTACAAATGTCAAGAATAAATGTTTAACATTTACATGTCCACTAAATTATTAAAAAAAAGTAATAAATAAAGTCAAAAGTAATAAATAAAATGTTAAAAGTAATATAAAACCTCTAAACATTTAAATGTTGGCTGAATTACTAATAAAAATTTAAATTTAAATTCAATTTCTTATATTTAAAATTTATTATTAACTTGTGAATAAGTTTTGTTAGCATGCCATGGGTCAATACAATGTCACTTCTCTCACAATGGAAATATTTTTTAACGATATGACATGATTCTAAATCATGGAAATTCAGCCCCAATTTATGGTTGATATTATCAGCATGTAAATAGGATTTTTTATAATATCATGGGTCAATACCATGGTTTATCAATACCACATGGCCAATAACCATAACTTATTTCACAATCAAGATATTTTAAAATAATTTATTTTAATTTAATATAATAATGTTTTCTTAATTAATTCTAAAAGGAAAAATGTTATCATTACTTTTGAGATATATATAAACTCTCTATTGTATATTCCCATAGAAATTAAATCAAAGTTTTAATAAAATTAAAAATGAGAATACTTTTATATAAATAATATTACTAAGAAGCAACATAAATTCATTTTAACTAAGTATCCAAGTGATGAGAACAAAAAAATTGACTAACAATAATATAGGAAAGATAGTGCATGGTTGTTTTAAGTTTTTCGTTATTGTAGTTTCTTTGACATGGTTGCCCAAAACATATGCTTAATATTTTACAACCAAATGGATTTTTTTTTCTTCTTTTTTTTTTTAATTTATATAGTTTCTTAAACACAATATGGTGGAATCAAATTTAAGAGAGAGGGGGGGGAGGGCGAGAGTGAAAATGAGGTGGGAGAGAGAGGGGGAGAGAGGAAGGAAGACAAAGAGGAGGAGGAGAGAGAAGGAGAGAGGGAGAGAGAGAGAGACAGATGGAGTTGGAGGAGGAGAGAAAGGGAGGAAAGAAAACATATAGAGAGAGATAGAGGTGGAGAAAGAGAAGGGGTTACAAGGGATGGATGGGGAGAGAGTGAGGGATATAGGAGGGAAGAAAGAGAAGAGGAAAGGGGAGATACAAAGAGAGAAGGGGAAGAGAGAGGGAAGGGAGGTAGTGATAGAGTTAGATGGAAGAGAGAGAGAGAGTGATGGGAGTGAGAGATAGAGGGATGTGGGACAGAATGAAATAGAGAATACAAAAGAGAGAGATGAGTCAATAGAGAGATAAATATGGAGTTGGAAGGGGAGAGAAAGGGAGGGAAGAAGAAATACATGGAGGGATAAAAGTACAGAGAGAGGGGGAGTGGTAAGGGAGAGATGGAGAGATATTGTAGGAGAGAGGAGAGTGATAGGGAGAGTAGAGAAAGAGAGAGAGAAGCCAGCCTAGATCCATCTTAACCCTAGATCAATCAAGTGTCATGAGCGATCAAATCTCTCAAGGAGAAAACATTTCCTCAAGATTTGAACTCGAAAAATATGTTTGCACCTCGAGAGATTTGATCCCTCTCAGCATTTTATAGATAAAGCGTTAAGATTGTTAAATTTAAATTATGAAATCTGTATTCCAAAATAAAAAAAATATAATCCAAAAAATATCGTATAATTAAATAGTACGTTGAAATCTAAGTATTCACATCATTAGCTACAAATACAATGTACTACAAGATTTCATATCTATTTTTTTAGGATATTATTCAATTTTATTTTAATAAAATAAACATCATAGTCAATAAAAGAAACTAAAAAAAAGTTATCACTACTTAAAATTCTACTTTAGTTGATTCATTCAAAAATAGTCTTGAAGATGGACCCTTGTTGCGATTTGAAATGTCCATAGATTTCTTATAACACTGTGGATAATCTAGATCATTCTTCTCAATTTTTTTTAATCTTAAGAGAATATATATATATATATATATATATATATATATATATATATATATATATATATAACTTAACATTAAATAAAAATAATATGAAAATGAGGGTATAAAAATCATGAAAATTAAATGTGAAAAACAATATAATATTTTTCAGGCAAACAAAAAATATTTAAATTAGTTTTATTAATTCATAAAAAAATATATTTAATATAGATGTGAAATACATTATCTTCCATGCAAAGAATCTATTCAAAGCAGCAATAAGAAAAAATTCTATGAGATTTAATCCTCATCACTAATATTGATATTATATATTAATATACTTATATTTCCTATATTAAAAATCCAATAATATGGATTTCTTTTGTCAATTTAACAAATAAATAACTCATGCATATCTCACTGTGTAATTTTTTTCCAATCCTACACCAATTTGATTGAAGTTTTCAAGAGATATGAATAAAAAACTAATGTTTATGTGACTTTGTAATGATTTTCCAATGCTACACCAAATATATTGAGGTTATCAAGAGATATGGATCAAAATATAATGTTAATATTTTGTAACATTGTAATTCTCATCTCAATATTTGTGATGTAATATTATTCAAATCATACTTTGGTAAGCTTCATGTTGTGTATGAGTCTAGGTCTCGCACTATTATTATCACTTTAGGAAATAAGCTATAAAGGATACCAAAGTTAGCCCCACCTACCACCATTTCTTTGAGCTCTACTAAGCAATGAAACAAGATCATCTCCTAGACTAGTAAATTTGTTTTCTTTCTTAGTGACTCTCGAAATAAGGCGAATAACCCTGGGAGAGATACCCCACATAGCAGAGGTAGGTGGAGAATATCATAGAAGAATAGTGGTACATCATCTGCTCACCCATATGGGTACATATCCACTGTCAGGTGAAGCATTCCATCAATATAACCCCCATAGCATGTCGAATCAATGAGACAATAAATCACTACCCCATTCTAGAAAATTAAGAAATAAAGAAAAAAGTCTAGGAGTTGCTGCAAAAAGGGAAAATCCGACTAAGTTCTTGACCTTGTGGGAGAGTGATTTTACTTGTGCATAATATGGATGGGACCTAGAGACTCTGCATTAACTATCAAGCACTAAATAAATTCAGTTTTAGGAACAAGTACCCAATCCCATGGATTTATTACCTTCTTGACCAGCTCAAGGGGGGAATTTACTTCAATAATATTGATTTGAAGTCTAGATATCACCAGGTTCTAATAGAATCCATAGATGGGTGGAAGATTTCCTTCAAATATAAGGAGGGTATTTTTGAGAGATTGGTCATGCCTTTCGGGTTAAAAGTTCCCATACAAAATTTATGAGCCTGATGGATGACATGTTGTGGCCCTTTACTGACTCGTTCATGGCTATATAACTAGTTCACATCCTCATCTTCAACAAGAACTAGGAAGAGAACTTCCAACAAATTTGGTAGGTCCTTCAAACACTATGATAGCAAAAACTATGCAAAGAGAAATGCACCTTTGGCACGAGTGAGATAGAATATCCAGGTTACATCATTGATGAAAAAGGCATGCATATGGATTTGGCTAAGATCCAAGTCATTTGAGATTGGCCAACCCTGGTCACTCTAATAGACCTTCATAGATTTTTGGACCTTGACAGCTTTTATCAGAGGTTTGTGTTGTGATTATCTCATATCACTTGGCCTTTGAGTCAATTTTTCTTGGGTAGAGTGAAAGATTATTTTTTTTAATCCATCTCAACAGAAGTTGTTTTTTGATTTGAAGTGTTATCACCCAAAAAATGTTCACCTAGCCATTTCTTACTAGGTGGATCGAAATACACCATGTAGGATAATTTTTTCCATCTAAAACTCAATTTCAACATAAGAAATAATTTAGTGAACCATTTTCCTAAGGTATTTCTGATGTAGGAGCATCCTACTCCATAGATTCATTTTTTGAAGAAACCTAAGGGGAATGTTTATTTTATGAAGGGAGAGATTCCATAATGTTTTAATTATTAAAACTATGATTAATTTGTGATTATTCTCAAATGTGTGAGAAAATTTGAGGTCTTAGGTGTTATAATTTCCATGCATATTTTATGGAGCTGAAATATCTCTCGAAGATTGAGTGAGGGATTGTAGGATTTTGGTGAGGATATTTTATAGGATATGAACTAAAATTAGTTTAGAGTCCTTTCATTGTAAATATGATATGCCTTGAAGGCATTTGTGGTTGGATTGGATAGGAAGTAGATAGTGAGAAGTGTGAGTAAAAGGAGGTCCATGAGACCAAAAGGAGAGGTAAGTGTGACATTATTTCTAATTGGATTGATCCTCCCTTTGTGGTGTAAAATAATCAGAGTTTGATTGAATTTCCTGATTGAAATTAGTCTGGCGTGATTGAGTGTATGATCCATTAATGTGATGAATGGATCAAGTTTGTTTGGTTAATGTTATAATAGAGTCTACACATTAGTGACAAGAATAGTACTCTTTTATATTATGAATTGGATTCGAGTTTACATTAGATACTATGAATCTTTGTGTTAATACTTTGGGAAGCGAAAGAAGCTATACAATGATCAAGTCATATTGGCTCACTTTTTTACACCAAGGAATATGTGTTGATTTTTGTTCTGAGTTGTGGAGAATCAAATCCCTTTGAGGAAACACAATGATGATTTGAACCAATCAAGGTTCTAGCTTCAGGATCAAGCTTCGGCTTATCTATTTACTAGATGAGGTTAATCTGAAGTTCTTAAGTCAGATTTGAACGTAGATTTTGATGTCAATTATAGTCAGAATTTGTTGTCAAGGGTCAAAGTTCCAGCCCTGATCTAGAGATCAACCATTCTGTCAGTTTTTGAGGTGAGTGTTAGCATACATGTGAAACAGTAGCATGTGAAGGCAAGCATAACGCCAAAATTGTATGTGTAGTGACTCGAAGGTGTTTGCATAGCATCTTTAGTGTGTGTCCAACACATGCGCAGTGAATGTGCAGACTCAACTGAAAATGCAGGGTTATGGTCAAATCTTGATTTTTCTATACTTCCTTTGGATCTTTGGAGAATAAATATACGTGAACACTATGTTTTTCTATTGTACATTGAAGCATGCTCCATCAACCTCCAGATCGATCACACGAATTCCAAGAGAGCTCTAATTCTATGATAAGATCGATGGAAAAGGTTCTAGAGTGCACTAAAGAATGTGTTTTTTTGGTTATGAAAGTATAATCTGTTGTTTGAATGGATCATTCACTTGTTTCTGGAAATGGAAGGCCAATATCTAGTTCGAATGAATCATTTGCAAATGGAATTATGAACATCTTCAGTTTCAGCAATGGAATGTGTTTTTGGGGATTTATTTTTTATTAAAATAAAGATGGCCCATACAGATATGGGGTTTTTTATTAGATTCAAACCCTGTCGATTGATTATATGTTGCAGATTTGGTTTTTTTTATATCCAATATGGAACCCTTTATATAGAAAAAACATGTATATCAAGAGGTAATCGGGCCCATATTGGGCATCATTTGGTATCAGAGCAGGATTTTCTCTAAAATATGATCAAGGAGGCTCATTTGAACTCATTTTAAAATTGAGGAACAAGTATTTTTATATGTTGCAGATTTAAATAAGACCATGACAGTGGAAAGATGTTAAGTCCCTATATTAATACTGTAGTCCCTTATTATTTTAGTGTAGCCCCCCTTATTGTTATTGTTGTACCCCTGTAACCCCCATATTGTTATTATTGTGCCCTTACATTATTATTGTTAGGTCATCTAGGATTACATTATGGCCCCACTAGGATTATATTGAGGCCCCATGGACCCCTATATATAGAAGGAGGTTTTTGTCATTTGTATCATCCAAGAATTGTTCATTCATGTAATGTATTGGAGGTTTCCCCCCTTGAAGTGGAAGATTTATAAGGCATTGATATCTATTTTCTTCTCTTTTTGGAGCTGGTTTCACAACATTTCGGATTAGAGCTTTGAGATTCTAGGGTTTCGTTGCTCCAAACAGGTCATCGTGGCATTTTCGATATAAATTTTTTTACGAAGGTTCAGAATCCAAAATTTTTAGAGTGCGAAGCCAAAATCCTAAGGAACATCATCGCAACATTTCAGAGCTTGGTTTGCAATATTTTTGGAGATATGATCTGTGCAAGTTAGGTCATTTTGCAGGCTCCTGAATTTAACCTAAATAGGTCATCGTGGTATTTTCGTAATAATTTTTCTTCTACGAAGGTTCAGAAGCTAAAATTTTTAGAGTATGAACCCGAAATCCTAAGGTACATCATCACAAAAATTTAGATATTGGTTCGCAATATTTTTGAAGATATGAGCTGTCGAAGTTAGGGCTTTCTGAGACTTCTAAATTTCAGCTCAAAGAGGTGATCATGGGAAAATCTTCATAGCTCTCTCTTCGAGCATCAGATTGGAATGTTGTAAAAAGTGTTCACAAGTACTCGGACTGTAACTTTTGGTATATCAATTTCAGAGCCAAATGAGTAAACAGTGACACGTGGCAAGTCGTACAAGTTCTCTCTACTGAACGAATCCAAAATTGGGTCATTGTGGGAGATTGGACATAACTTTGCCTTGAAGAATCCAAATCAGATCAGACATGTGGAATTTGAAAGAAGCTTTAGAGGGCTATGACAAGGATGAATTTCAAATATTGAGGATCTACAATTATAGAGAGAATTCAATTTCAATATCAAGCTCCTCAAAAGGAAGTAAAATGTGTGTAATTTTTTTCTGAATTGTATAAGTATTTTTTCAAGAATCAAGTTGAATTGATTCCAAGGGAATATTGTAGAATAGATATTAGTATTGGATTCTAAAATGGCCCATAAAAATAATTCAACACCCATTAAGACTTTAGAAGGCTCTACTATGACACATGAAGAGGAAGAATTGTAGTATGAGATATCAAAATTACGGTACCAAGTGTTGCAACAAATTTTGATCTTA
The DNA here is from genome assembly GCA_034641835.2 of Pinus albicaulis. Lineage (NCBI taxonomy): Eukaryota > Viridiplantae > Streptophyta > Pinopsida > Pinales > Pinaceae > Pinus > Pinus albicaulis. Next base: position 30,338 of record JAXQQM020065284.1, on the reverse strand, counting down.
CGAAGAGCAACCAAAGATGACATAGATGGTTTAAAAGTAGAAACAAAGGCTAATTTGGCTGGTTTGAAGGATCAAATAATAGCTAATATGGATGCTAAATTAGTGGAATATCACATCAAGCATCAACAACAAGTTCTCCAACTCTCAAAGGATAACCTAACGTTGGTGCAAAATCTAATGAAACAATAGGAAGATAAAAATCACATCGAAAGAATCTTTGAAGCAGTCACAGAAACAAGAACTCGATAAGTACGATCAATTGTAGTGTATCTCAACAAATGGAAGAACTTTCCTGTAGAATATTCTACATGGGAGGATGAAAATTTTATACAGAAGCATCAAGAAATAATCAAGCATTGAGGACAACACTTGTTTGAAGGAGAGGGGCATGTTAAGTCCCATATTAATAGTGTATTCCCTTATTATGTTAGTGTATCCCCCGTTATTGTTATTTTTGTACCCCTGTAACCCCCATATTGTTATTATTGTGTCCCTACATTATTATTGTTAGGTTGGCTAGGATTACATTGTGGCCCCACTAGGATTATATTGTGGCCCCATGGACTCCTATATATAGAAGGAGGTTTTGGTCATTTGTATCATCCAAGAATTTTTCATTCATGTAATGTATTGGAGGTTGCCCCCTCGAAGTGGCTCATTTCTATGGCGTTGATATTTCTTTTCTTCTTTTTTCGGAGATGGTTTCAAGAGGGAGAGATTTGAATTGGGTACAGAGCTTGTAATGCTATTTGAGGCAGTATAAGTAAAACTTACGTATCGATATTGAATTTTTTGTGCAGAGGTGAATTTCCAGCAGTGGAATTGCAAAAGACTATAGTGAATTGCAGAGGAGAGTTAGCAGAAGGTACCTGAAGACTAAGGAAAAGTAAAAATTTCTGATCATTCCATCTAAGGGAAGAGTGATAAAAATACAAGATCATTGAAAGAAGGTCTTTTTAAGTGTTTAATTTTGATGAATACTGATGTGTATATGCAGGTAGCAACAGACAAGGGAATTGTGGTATCCATACAAAGAAGAAGAAGAAAGGGAGAAGAAGTGCAGAAACCAAATAAGAGCATGGGAATGATCAAAAGGGTTCTAGAGGAAAGAGAATCAATTGATCCCATGAGATCAAGCATAAGAGGGAATCTTGATAGGGGATTGTGTAGCAGTAATTGAGACCAGCTACAAGATAAAAAATTTAGCATAGCTCCCAAGTGGACATGGAAAGTTCACAAGAGGAAAGGTGAAAATGACTCTAGAGAGTCAAAGGAAAGGCTTAGAAGAAATCTATATAAAGAGGAAAGGATATGCGAGAATAGATGGCAGAAGGAGAGTATATGATGAAAATGTTGATAGTGATATGGTTGAATTAAGGGCACAAATCAATCATTTTGAACAACTATTACAAAAAGAGATTAGAGAGGATCTGAAATATGGAGTGAACGTAAGGAAAGGTTTCAAGTGGTCTGTTATGGGGTTATTTTCCAAGAAGTTGATGCAAAATATGAATATTTGGAAGAAGGAGGAAAATCAAAATAGTAGAAGTAAACATAGAGCAAAAGTTCACTTTTGTGAACCCGAAGAAGGATCAATCCTAGGAAAGTATGATGATGAGAGTGATGGGATGATGGAGTGCTTGGAGTAACAAAGAAAAGAGATGTAGATGACATCAAGTGAAGAAGGAAATTGTAATGTATTTCAACCTAATTTTTTGTATGAGTATGAAGTTTTAGGTACTAAGTATCAACCAAATGGAGCTTAAAAAATTCCAAAAACAAAGGAAGGAGCAACGGTCAAAGAAAAGAAGGACTATGCTCATAGAGGACAACAAGGGGTAGCTAATTATGGAGTTGGAAAGTTTCAATGGAGTGTTTTAGAGTAAGGAAGTTCAGCCTTGTGTCATGAAGACAACCTTGAAGAAGGTTATGAAAGAAATCATATGAAAATTTCACAATTTTGTGAAAGGACGAGTAATATGGGAGGTATAATTCATTGGTTGCACATTTTCTTATTGAGTTTTTATCTAAATATTTCTGAAGAAATTTCTTGTATTACGGAGAGTTATTGGAAACTGGAAAAGTAGGAGACAATGTATATCTTACAGATGTGCAATTATGGAAAAGGAAGAGCTAGTAAGGAGAGTGCAGCTCAAGACAATTCTATCAATGGAAAAGAAACTGTAAAGATTCAAAGACTAGGAAGCTTCCAAGGATCCAAGGAAGAAGAGATATTATTATCTCATGTAGTCAGGAAAAGAAGGTGACTAACTTATGAAGACAATCATGGAGAAGAATTTGTAGAAATTTCTCATGGAAGGACAGAATATGGCTATCCTTAGAAAGGTCATGAAGAGGTTTATGAAAAACCAATAATTAATTAGGACATAAATCAGATTGCTGATTGTGATCATAGAGCTATAGAAGATGGATAACAAGTACAAGAAGAAGCTCATGTAATAGAAAATTTTAGCCAAAAAGAAGAGAAATGTATGTTGGAAATTGAGCATGAGCCCAAGAAATGTCAGGAAGAACATAATTTCTACAAAAAAATTGAATGTGTAGGTACAGAAGATGGAATAAATTAACGTTTCGTGAAGCAGATAAAAGGAGAATGGTTAAAAAAATCATATTATTTGGAAGTTTATGAAGGAAAGTGGGATAAAAATCTTGAAATTATCTCATAGTACAAGGTTGCAACATTATGGCTAAATGGAAAGGATTTCTTTAGGATGACAAGAATTGTAAATATAGGTTTGAGAATGGAAGAAATGTTTGGAAGATTGACAGAGACAAAGGGATAGGCTTGAAGATAATTCATATTTTAATTTTCTCAATTGGTTCCAGTAGGAATATCATAATTTTGAAGATATAATTTTGTATGATCATTTCGAGATGACCATGATGATCATGAAATATTTCATTTTTAATTTTTTTTAGGGTCTAGAGAAAAATTTAGTGGATGGTTTGCATGAATAGCAGTGTTCCCAATAGGATGGAAATTTGGATAAAGAAAGAATAATTTTAACAACTCTTATGCAGGGTACTATTGAAGCCAAAGAGGACTATAGAGAAGGAGACATGGAAAAATTTGAACAATTTTTTTTCACAAGTCCAAAGGGAGGTGAAGACCAAAGATTTGATGGTGTAGAATCTGACAATGCAGATAAATATGATGTGAATGCAAAGATCAATTGGAAAGATGAAGAAATTTAAGAGAAAATTTTCACAATTGAAAATAAACATACATGAGATTGTTTTTTTGTTTTCATACCAAGCTAGTTAAGCAGGTTTGAAGATGAATGACTTCTAGATAAAGAATTGGATGTGTGGAAAATGGGAAAAGTAGAGGAATGGTATATTATAACTTCTATCAATGAATTGTGTACTGATATTCATCATGATTAGAAAATAACCTCTTGGAAGCAACCCATGATGGTGATAGTGGAAGCACAAGATAAAACAATTGATAAAAGGTGCATTGAGCAAGGTTTTAAATATTTTCAAACCTTGAGAATGAAATTTGTTGAGTGTCAGATATATTCTGAAGGAGTAAATTATTCAGTCCGAAGACGCAGAAATCAGTAGCAGGTAGAGATAAAGAATACAACATTGGAAATAAAATTTTTGAAGTGGATAATAGGGAACACAAGAAACAACAAGAAGGTTATATTTTTAATTCAAGTAAGAGAAATATGACTTCACAAAGGAAATTTAAGAATTGGGATCCAAGAGGAATGCCTACATCTACAAGGCAGCAATAAGATGACAAAGCATGTGGTGAGAAAGAACATAAATTTTGGAAACTAGGATGAATTCAAAAACTAAAATTAATGATTAGGAGATCATGGAAGCTTTTGTTCCTTGGGAGTCTGATGCAGGAGCATCCTACTCCATAAATTGATTTTTTGAAGAAATCTAAGGGGAATTTTTATTTTCTGAAGGGAGAGATTCCCTAATGTTTTAATTATTAAAATGATGATTAATTTGTGATTATTATTGAATGTTTGAGAAAATTTGAGGTCTAAGGTGTTATAATTTCCATGCATATTTTATGGAGATGAAATATCTCTTTGACATTAAGTGAGGGATTTTAGGAGTTTGGTGAGGAGATTTTATAGGATATGATCTAAAATTAGTTCAGAATACTTTGATTATAAATATGATATGCCTTGAAGGCATTCATGGTTGGATTGTATAGGGAGTAGATAGTAAGTGGAAGAGAGTGAGAAGTGTGAGTAAGAGAATGTCCATGAGACCAAAAGGAGAGGGAACTGTGAAATTATTGCTAATTTTATTGATCCCCTTTGTGGTGTAAAATAATACTAGTTTTATTGAATTTCCTGATTGAAATTAGTTTGGTGTGATTGGGTGTATGATCCATTAATGTGATGAATAGATCAATTTTGTTTGGTTCTTGTTATAATAGAGTATACACAGTAGTGACAGGACTAGTACTATTTTCTGTTAAGAATTTGGTTCGAGTTTAGATTTGATACTGTCAATCATTGTGTTAATACTTTGGGAAGTGAAAGAAGCTATAGAGTGATCAAGTTAGACTAGCTCACTGTTGTACACAAAGGAATATGTGGTGATTTTTTTTCTAAGTTGCAAAGAATCAAATTCCTTTGAGGAGGAAACAAAATGATGATTTGAACCAGTTAAGGTTATAGCTTCAGGATCAAGCTTTGGTTTATCCATTTATTATACAAGGTTCAAATAAAGTTCTTAAGTCAGATTTGAATGTAGAGTTTGTTCTCAATTGTAGTCAAAATTTGTTGTCAAGGGTCAAAGTTCCAGCCCAGATCTTGAGATCAATCACTTTTTTTGTTTCTAAGGTGAGAGTTAGCATATAGGTGAAACCGTAGAGTGTGAAGTAAAGCATAACAACAAAATTGTATGAATAGCATCTCAAAGGTGTTTACATAGCATCTCTGGTATGTGTGAAACACATGCACAGGGAATGTGTAGCCTCAACTGAAAACATAGGGTTATGACCAAATCCTGATTTTTCTAGACTTCCTCCAAATCTATGGCTAGTCACTCTGTGTGAACATTGTGTTTTTCCATTGTACATTGAAACATGCTCCATCAACCTCCCAATTGATCACATCAATTCCAAGAGAGATCCATTTTTGTGATAAGATCAATGGAAAAGGTTCCAGAGAGCACAAGTCTTTGATAAAGGCATAAAGAATGTTTTTCCGGTGATGAAAGTCTAATATGTTGTATGAAAGGATAATTCATGTGTTTCTTACAATGGAATGCCAATCTCTAGTTTGAATGAAGCATCCACAAATGGCATTAAGAACAAATTCAGTTTTAGCAATTAAATGTGTTGTTGAGAATTTAGCTTTTGTTAAAATAAAAAGGGCGCAAACAGATTTGGGGTTTTTTATTAGATTGAAACCCTACTGATTGATTATATGTTGCAATTTTTTTATTTATTTTTTTGATGCAATATGGAACCCTTTCTATAGAGAAAATAGGTATATCTAGTAGTAATCCAACCCATATTAGGCATCAGTTTCTCATTAAAATCTAAAAACCCCATGATAATAATTAAATAAGTCATTATTTATTTAACATTCTCAATAAATAATTATTAAATCATTATTTGATAATTATTTCTTATCACATTTGACTTAATCACCTTGGAAAAAATAAATAAACCATTATTTTTTTATTATTCCTATTTATCCTCTATTTTTCTTATGAGATCATTATTAAACCATTATTTAAGAATTGTTTCCTTTTTAATTCTCACAAAGTGATTAGTACATCATTTTTAATTGTTAATTTCTTCAACCAATTTCTAAATAAATATATTTTACCTTTTAAATACCTTTTCCCTCTCAAAAAATATAATAAAATATCCACAATGTCTAGATTTTGAAATAGTCAACAATATTTTATTCTTTTCTAATTCCCAATCTATTCTAATACTTTTTTTTATGAAGAGAGGGTTTTCTCTCCATTCGTCACCATGACCATTTTCATCATCACCATTATTGTTTCATTACACTTGAGCTCCAACTTTAGTTCAAGTTTCTTTTTGTTTTCTTTCCCATTGCAAGTTCAGAGAGAATCACATAGCTTAAGCACAAGGACAAGAAAAGGACCCATCCCACATAGGGGAAACTACAGACCCATGTTGTAATTTCTCCTCACTAGGCGATTTAATAAAATTATCAATTGATTAATTCCTTCATTGGGCTATTACACTTTAATTTCTTACTATTATGTGTTTATTTTTGCAAGATATGTTTGGATGTAGGGTTTTCTTCAATTTTTATTGCAGATCACAAGTGTATACAACCATATTTCTTTGTTAGGGTTTTATTCAACCATCAATTTAAGGGAGGTTTTTTTTGTACACATACTAAGAATTTTAATACTAACATGAAGCATCATCTTTACTCTTCCAGACTTGTAACAACCATTTGAAATTGAGGCAAACACCTCTGACTATGTTATTGATGCAGTTATCACCCAACTATGGCATCTAGTGGTCTATAAAAATGATACACTTTACAATACAATTTTAAAATATCCCACCTATGACAAAGAGATGTATCCAATAATGTAAACTTTTCAACAATGGAAACATTACATTGTTGGGAAGGAGATGGTCATCCACACAATCACCAACATCTTCAATTTGTACATACACAAGGGATGTTTCAAAATGATCACCATCATAAGTGGTACACATATCTGTAACAATTTCATTTGAACATTAAATACAAGAATGGCAGTACCAATCGAGTTTCTAATTGCCTAAGTCATACCCCTATTGAAACATTGACCATTTTTCTCAACTCTTATGGAAACAAGAACTTTGGATGGCCAAAAATATATAAAAATTTACTTGAGTTGGCTACCACATACTAGATGTAAGTGGATGTCAAGCAAGTTCTCTTCTACCTCCAAGATGCATTATTATGCTACCTAGGCCACATTTTGTTCCTTCAAACGAGTCTGCCAAGCTAATTTGGGAGGCACACTAAAGTAGGATCATGGGACACTTTGGTGTGGATTAAAATGTGGTAGTTTTATATAAGTATTTTTATTAACCAAATATTTGAGAGGATGTTGCAAAATACATCATCTCTTGCACTGGTTATGGCATGGACAGACCAAAATTTAAGAAGAAATGCCTATATACCCCTCTTCATACTCCTAGTCAGCCATTGGAATTCATCTCCATGGACTATATTTCTAGCAATCCTTCTACCAGGCATGGAAATGAATATATATTTGTTGTAGTTGACAAATTTCCTAAGATGCCCATATTGGCTGCACAAAATAAGAGTATTACAGCAAAAGCCACTGCCAAAGACATCTTTGTACGATTGTGGGTACAATTTGGGATCCTATAGGCCATTATATCGTATCAGGATATTAATATCTGAAGAAAATTTTGGATGAAAATTTGGTCATTATTGGACACCAAGCTCACCAAGTCGACTACATTCCAGCCCCACACTCATGGCAATACAAAGGTCATAAAAAGGATGACTATGCACATACTACACATGTACAACTCCAAGCATCCATGAAAATGGGATGAGAGTATTGCCTCTATGTAACATAACGGTAACAAATCTCTCCATAGCTCGACTGACCATATTCCATTTGAGGTGGGCTTAGGATTTCAACCATTATGTCCCCTTGATGTTGCATTTGTTTTTGCAACTACACAGGAAGACTCTGACCATGTTCAATCTGAAGCTAATAAAGTCTCCATATTTATTGAGCACATTCAACACAACTTATAGCAGGTTAATGACATGTTTGAGAAATCTAATGCTAAGTATAATAAATGGCATGATAACCATTGGGTGTCACATAAGTTTCAGTTGGGTGATAAAGTTTCGTTAAATCTAAAAATATAATGCCTTCTTGGAACCCGTCAAAAGCCTTGGTCACTTTGATACAAGACTTACACTATCCCCAAGATTGCAGGAGAAAACACTTTCAATCTCAGTATTCCCCGATTCTGTGGCTTTCACCTCATATTAAATGTGGACCACCTTTGGCCCTAATTTTCACCATTGTTAGACACATAGGAAATCGTTGAGTAGTTGACACCTCCATAGCTCAACCTAGAATGCATTAAACATAAAAAAATTGATGGGATCATGGAAACATAGATCAAGAAAACTAACAAATAAATGCTTCGACTATATTGAGTTTTTAAATTTTTTTAGATCATGCACCAGGGAAATTGGTTCACTAGGGACTAAATTCAACAGAAGTTTCCCCATCTCATGGAGGCACTCAACGCAATGGGGACCATTACCTTTTAATGTAGGAGGAATTATCCAGGTTTATATTGGTGGCCTCGCTTCTACTCCAATTAGACCCCCATTTTTTTTTTCTATTCCCTTAATTGTAGCACAATTTACTATTTTTGGCATTTTTTTGAGTCCCCAACTTCCAAAGCCATTCTGAGGCCCTAAAAGAATTTTTTTTTGTTAAATGGGAAATATTATAGCCAATAACATGGGTTTTTATCCAAATTTTCTATTCAATTGATATATATTTCTAACAAGGTATTATAAGCATTAGACAAAGATTGTATGCAAAACTTATGACCCCAAGAGGTTGATATATGAACTAACGGGGCCCACGAACTTTTTTTGCTTCATCTTATAGGGTTAGGTTTTTATATGTTTAGTGTTATACCTTATTTAATAATAGTAAAAATTCCTTCGAGCCTCATTGTAAAAAAATTTAGAGGTATGTAGCCATCACATCTCTTCTGAGAGATAAGCTACCCTCACCCGAGCTAGGTTATTTCTATTCTGCATGTAAAAATTATCCATTATTTATCATTAAAGACTTCAAGTTCATTTTTTTTGTAGCATTGTTTTTATATTTTGAATGTGTAGTTCATTTTGTTCCTATGTAAATTTGGATCACGCAATGCATAATGGGAGGAGGCAACAAACCTTAAGGATGTTGTAGTTCATACCAAGAGAGAGAAAAGATTCAGATTTGTGAATGAGGAAGAGATAAGTGTAGATTTTATTTTCAATGAGTTATACCAATCACTAGTGTTGAACAGATAAGAAAAAATGAAGGAAATAAAATGCATGCATAAAAATACCTATCAGTCGTAACTGTTGTTAGGAGAAAAGACTGGGAAGGGATGTGACACTAGTAAAAATAACTCCATAGACTGAAACAACACTTGTACAAGGTAATAATAGCATAAAATATGAAAAATACAAGAAGAAATAGGAAAAGTGGCACTTTCACACACAAAAGAAACAAAAGCGATGGAAAATGTAGAAAAAAGTGACACTTTAGAAACTTACATGGAAAAGTGTTGCAAACCAAATCTGAAGCTCCTCGAACTCATGGATATGGCTATCGCTCCAATGTAAAATGTGAAAATGAGCTCTAAAAAACTCTATTATATATATTTAACCCCATGGAATTAGGGTTATGGTTTATGATGTGCATGAATAAAATCAAGGAGAAAGAGAAAATTGTCCATAGATCAGAAATAGAAACTTGTGCCACATGGTCAAAGAGGAATGTGCACTCCCTATTTTTTAGGGATGCATAATTGGCCTGTTTTGGAATACTGTGCAATAAACTAGTAGGAAATACTGTGCAATTTTCAGTGACAAGGTATTACAAAGTTCACTTTCGTAGTTGATTTTGTAGTGTTGACTCTCATAGGAGGATAATGTATTTAAATTTCTCAATGAATTCCTGTGTCATAGTATTATGCAACTCAGTTTATTAAGGAGTTTTACAATTTCTAGTTGCATGGGATTCTGTAGTTCCTTGAGGGAAGACCAACAAATAGTGCTAAATCAGGAAAATATTTACCTTGTGTTTGGGAGAGAGTTTAATTTCCATAAAAAGTCATTCAACTATCATTGAAAAGACTATATCATCGTCACACAAGTGTTCCATGCAAATATAAGTGATTAAAACACTATAAAATAAAAAATAATAGTTAACGATAGTGAAAATCATATTTCCTATAGAAAAAAGGTACGCTCTAAAATTTAAGCGTAGGAATTTTTTTGGAGTGGGGTTGTAGATGCTACAACACCAAGATACCTCCAACTTTATTAATTACTCTTCTTGTTGCATGAAAAAAATTTCTGGACATTATCCAAAAAAAGGAGGTGTGTGATATTATATGTTGTTCCATTGTTTATCACTTTGAAATGACCGTTTTTTAAAGCCTCCTTTATTAACCTATTTACTAGTTTAGAAACTAAAACAATAGAAACGTCAGTGAGGGGAACACTTATCTAATACCCCTACCTAGTTTATGCCATTGAGGTGTCAACTAATTGATTATGATAACCAAATATAACGAAGTAATATAGGTCCTCACCCAAATAACAAATAGAATTGTATAAGAATAAGTCTTAGGAAAATCAATCTTACCTTATCATGTGATTTATAGATGTCAAATTTAATCACCATTGATCTTTAATCCATAACCTTCATTGGGTGAATAATTTCTTGTGTGATCCCCATTCTCTTTTAGAATTGTATTCCCTATAAAAACTCAAACTATTGGCCATAAATTTCCTTGATAAAACACCTTTCACTCTTTTCGCAATAAATTCGAGATAATTGTGTAGATGAAATTGTATAAGGACATTGACATTTTTTTTCAAAGGTTGTTTGGGTTTTGTTTTCAGGAATCAATGTTATAAAATTAGTTTTATAATCTCCTACAATTTAAGTATTTTTCTAAGAACTCAAAACAGCCTATAAATAATTATATAGAAAGGCCATGTGGCAATATTATCTTTTTAAAATATCTATAATATTTGTTGCAATTGTGATTTTAAAACTTTTTTTTGTCATATTTACAAGTCTAGGAAATGAGTTTTATAGCTATACTACTTACATAATTATAACAACCCTAGGGTCCCTAGAAGTAATTGACTCCTTCGAAAACATATTGTTGGACTATAATTTCTCTTGTTAATTTTCCAAAATGAGTTGATGCTATTCCTATTATTACATGTCTAAGTAAAACTTGCTATTTTCATGACCTTTCTTTTATTCATATGGCCCTAGTCTTAAGCATTCATTATTATTTCACCAATATTATGTTCTTATCTCTTTTATTCTGCAAGCTTTACACTCAATTTTTTATCCTCATTCAAACTGCGATACCCATTACTATTGTAATTTTTTTTCAAGGATTCTTCCATTCCACTTCTTTGAATAACATATCCTATTTTTTTATTTTTATCTCTGTCCCATTTGGTAGCTATGTTTTCTTTGTTATTTCATATTTCATTTTAAAATTAGATAAATGAAAATTCTCTTAAATTGTAATCGTAGGTTTCCAATTATCTTTAATCATGATTATGAACTCTTGCATCTTCAAAAATTAAATTTTCAATTTCAATATATTAGATGGTTTATATTGCACTAAGGTTATTTTCGAGCTCAGATCAAGCCTCTTCAAAATTCTAATATCCCCTTTTCTCCTATTCCTTTATGTGGGAGTCAGCTTTGTAGGTTAATGTCTAATGTACATGGATTATGTTTCTTCCAAATTTCTTATAATGTAACTTAGAGAATAATTTAATTATGCTTTTAATTCCTCACAGAAAATAATAATAATAATAATAATAATAAATAAAATAAAAATAAAAATTAGAACTTCTATCACCATGAAGAATTTATTTTGAAAGCTTATATAATACTCCATGCACACATGCCAACACAATATAAAGCATTAATTGATAAGGTTTAGTTGTGATACTCATCCATTAATGTTGCAGATTGATTTCAATGTAGAAGGGAAGGTGGTGGATAGATAAGGATTTGAAATACATAGACTACTTGGGACATCAATTTAGATATTATTCCTTAGAGAGACATTCATTTCCACATAATGCTACGTAATTGGTTGTCTTTGTTTCATTTGTAGAGCATTGAAGGTTGAAGAGATTGGCACTGAAGATAGATATTTTTCCTCTCTGATAATTATGGTCGGTGAATGAGGATACCCTATGAGAGGAGAGAAAGGAAGATGTCATCATCCTCCCCCTCCATGACATTTCCAAGGGGTAAAATATTTCGATGAATATTTAATACATCATATTTGATAAATGGTCACAGCTATGGAAGTGCACGGGAATAGGAACACTTGGCAATGGTCCCTTTGAAGTTAGGAACTTCATTAGACGAAAATTTAGCCTAAAAGTGAATTTTTCACGCAATTTCCATGTCATAATATGTAAACCAAACAAAATAATTTAAATTTAAATATAGGTACGAGTAAATATTTTGGAGGGAAAGTAAGAATAACTAATTTTTTAATCGTATTTTTTACATATCGCCTTATAGGTTTACTCAAATTTCAAATGCAGGCACTCATTCGATGTAAAATTAAATTCAACCTCCAACGAGTACCCATTATGCACACTTTTGAGAAGACCCACATTGATAAAAAATTAAGATACATTAAAAAAACATAACACATTTTTTAGTGTATCTTCATTTTTATCAATGTGGGTCTTCTCAAAAGTATGCATACGATGAATGTGTACACTTGAAATTTGAGTAAACGTATAATGCGATAAGCCAAAAATACAATTAAAATTTTATTTTTCTTCTTTTCCCTTCAAAATTCATAAGTATTATTTTATTATTATAACATCGTTTTATTATTTTTCCTTAGGATTCCATTTTTAGGTTGACATTTCCTCTAATATTTTTTCGTTAAAGTGATAAGGAAGGGGACTTGTGTGTTTTGGAAAGTAAAATTTTGGGCATAAATATCCATCTAGTCCATATTCAATCTAATCTCAGGGCAGTATTAGGGGCTCTAGGAATTTTATTTCCTTCTCCGCTGCCTCCTCTACCTTCCTCCAACTTGCGAGGAAAATTTGGATAATGGATACTTGATTGATCAATGTACCAAGCCTCCCATTCAATGAAATCTAATATATCAAAAAAAGAAGGAAAAGAAACCAGAAAATCCCTTATTTTTCGTCCATGTGGAGAAGTAGCAAACTTACTACAACAAAAAAATTGTTGTAAACAATCTCAGAGGTAAAACCTCTCAGTATGAGGCTAGCACCAACATAGGTGGTGTGTTTGTTGATTCAGAATGACCTATATGGTTAAAATAAGGCTATGATGAACCCTTCAAATATCTTGCTTAATATACCACCCTTTCTATCAATATCCACGAAAGGATTTCTGAGCCTCTATGACTTTACTATTTTTCTTTTGTTATTATATATCCAAAACTAAGTCATCTCAAACATAATCCACTCATGTTTATACATGCATATAATGTATGTAAATTTTCAATAATCAAATGAAATTGTAAGAATACATCTCGATTTTAAGTCATGTCCTCTTAGAAACAAATAATGCTCTCCATCATTAAGTCTCCTCAAGTTGTATAATAGTATATATTGATTTAACAAATTATATATAATAAACTAACATAAATATTATATATTGAATTAGAAAAATTAATAAAAAATATATTTAATTCATTTTTATTTTAAAATATAAATATCATTAACAAAATTGAATTAATAATTTCATAACATCCAAATTTATGGAAAAGTTAGACACCAACTGATTTGAAATATCCATATTACTCCAATGTGAACCAGGTGAGTTTCGAACTTGAGACCTGTCACTCTAATACCACTTGATGGAATCATATTGCCGTTAGACCAAAACCTATAGGCTTTAGTCTCCACTACAATTTCCAAAGTTAGGATCCACGAAAGGCGGTTAGTGCATGTCGTGAAACACACTGGGAATGTTGAACCCAATGTCCAAGACTAAGTTGGTTCTAGTTGAGGGAAACAATGTCACATTTTTATATTAATTCACATTTTTAATGCAATCACTTTAAGTTAATGTACCATCATACATTGAGTTACATCAAATCCAAAATCATCATCTACACCAAAATCAATGCATATAATGCAAGCAATCAAATAAGATTAGAAATCAATATCTACAATGAAATCAATGCATCTAGAGAAATCAATGAAATAAGATTAGAATTCATCATCTACACTAAAATCAATGCATCTAGTGCAAGAAATTAACTTCGATTAGAAATCAACATCTACACTAAAATCAATGCATCTAATGTAAACAATCAAATAGGATTAGAAATTGGCATCTACGCTAAATAAATGCATATAGTTCAATGAATCAAATAGGATTAGAAATCACCATCTATACCAAAAATCAATACATATATTGCAATAAATCAATTAGAATTAGAAATCATCATCTACACTAAAATCAATGCATATAGTGCAAGCAATTAAATAGAATTAGAAATCCATCTCTCTCGAAGTATTTTTCAACCATTTAGAGAACTACACTCTTCCTCTCTCTCTCTCTCTCAGTCTCTCCCCCTTCCCCTCCCTGTCCCTGTCCCTATCCCTCCCTCTCCCTCGCATTCCCCCTCCCCTTCCCTATCCCTCTCCCCATCTCTCTCTCTCTCTCTCTCTCTCTCTCTCTATTACTCTATTTCTCTCTGTCTCTCTCTCCCCCTCTATCTCTCCCTCTCTCCCTCTCCCTACCTCTCCCTGCCTCCCTCTCTCCCCCCGTGTCTCCCTATCTCCCCCTGTCTCTCTCTCCCCCTCTCCCTCTACCTCTACATCTCACCCCCTCTCTCCCCCTCTCCCTCACTCCCTCCATCTCTCTCCCCCTCCCTCTCCTTCTCGCTCTCACTCTCTCTCTCCAACTCTCTCCCCTCCCTCTCTCCCCCTCTCACTAGCCCTCGCCCTCTCCATCTCTCTCTCTCCTGCCCTCTTACTCTCTCTCACACTTTCCCTCATCCCTCTATCTCTCTATCCATCTCTCACTCTCTATCTCTCCCTCCCCCTCACTCTCCTTCTCTCCCTCCCTCTCTCTCTCTCTCCCTCTTGCGCTATCCCTCTTTTTCCCTCTCCATATCTCCCTCTCCCTATCTCTCCCTCTCTCCATCCCTCACTCTCTCTCTCTCTCTCTCTCTCTCTCTCTCACTCTCTCTCTCTCTCTCTCTCTCTCCCTCTCCCTCACTCTCCCCCTCTCTCCCTCTCCCTTCCTCCCTCCCTCTCTCTCTCCCCCTCTCTCCCTCTCCCTTCCTCCCTCCCTCTCTCACTTTCCCACCATACTCCTTCAAAACCTCTCACTCTTTCTCTCTATATATATATCTCCCTCTCTCCCTCTCCCTCTCTCCCTCTCTCCATCCCTCACTCCCTCCCTCTCTTTCCTCCCTCCCTCTCCCTCTCCCTCCGTCCCTCCCTCCCTCCCTCTCCCTCCGTCCCTCTCTCCCTTCTCTCTCCCTCCCTCTCCCTCCCTCTCTCCATTCTCTCCCCCCCTCTCCCTCCCTCTCCCTCCCAACTTCTCCCTCCCTCCCTCCCTCCCTCTTCCTCCCTCCCTCCCTCCCTCCCTCCCTCTTCCTCCCTCTCCCTCTCCCCCTCTGTTCCTCCCTCCATCCCTCCCTCTCCCCATCTCTCTCTCCCTCCCTCTCTCCCTTTCCCTCCCTCTCCCCCTCTCTCACTCCCTCCATCCCTCCATCCCTCTCCCTCTCCCTCCCTCTCTTCATTCTCTCCCTCCCTCTCTCCCTTCTCTCCCCCCCCCCTCTCTCTCTCTCTCCCTCCCTCTCTCCCTCCCTATCCCTCCCTCTCTCCCTCCCTATCCCTCCCTCTCTCCCTCCCTATCCCTCCCTCTCTCCCTCCCTCCATCTCTCTCCCTCCCTCTCCCTCTCTCTCTCTCTCTCTCTCTCCCTCTCTCCCCCATCTCTCCCTCTCACCTTATATCACTCTCTCTCACTCCCCTAAATCCCTCTCCGTCCATATCTTCCCTCTCCCTCACCCTCCCTCTCCCTCTCCCTATCTATCTCCCCCCTCTCTCCATCTCTCTCCCCCCTCTCTCTCTCTCCCTTCCTCTCTCCCTCCCTCTCTCCCTCCCTCCATCTCTCTCCCTCTCCCAGCATCTCTCTCTCCCCCTGCCCTCCCTCTCTCTCTCTCTCTCTCTCTCTCTCTCTCTCTCTCCCTCTCCCTCTCACTCCCTCCCTCCATCTCTCACTCCATCCATGTCTCTCCCTCTCCCTCTCCCTCGTTCTCTCTCTCCCCCGCTCTCTCCCCACTCTCCCCCTGTCACCCTCTCTCCCCCCTCTATCCCTCCCTCTATATCTCTTCCTCTCCCTCTCCCTCCCTCCACATATCTTCCTCTCCCTCACCCTCCCTCTCCCTCTCCCTATCTATCTCCCCTCTCTCTCCCTCTCTCTCCCCCCTCCCTCTCTCTCCCTCGCTCTATATCCCTCTCTCTCTCACTCCCTCTCACCTTGCCTCCCTACCCCCCCCCCCTCTCTCTCTCTCTCTCTCTCCCTCTCCCTCTCCCTCTCCCTCTCCGTTGTACTCTCCCTCCCTCCCCCTCTCTCTCCTTTAATCTCTCTCCCTTCCCCCCTCCCTCCCACTCTCTCTCCCTCAATCTCTCTCCCTTCGCCCCTCCCTCCATCTCTCTCCCTCAATCTCTCTCCGTCCCCCTCTCCCTCCCCCTCTCTCTCCCTCCCTCTCTCTCTCTAGACACTCTCTCTCTCTCTCTCTCTCTCTCTCTCTCTCTCTCTCACTAGACACTCATTCTCTTTCACTATCTCCCACTCACACTCTCAAGCTCACTCTCTCTCTCGAACGTCATTTAAAAATTTGTAATGAAAAGATAAAGAGAGAATCAATCACACTCTAAAAAACCACTATACTTATAAAAACCCACTTTAACATATATTGTAACATGTATGTAAAGATGAGTAGACTCTAGAAATCTTGACCTTAATATTTAGAAAGAAAGTAATAACAATATTGTATTTGTGACTAGCTTCTAAAGATTTCTATCGACTTAAAGAACAAGCCATCAAACAAAATTGAAGGCATTTATATGAAACAAATGGCAATATTCACATTTTAAACATAATATACTATAATTTAACCTTTAATAAAAGAAACTAGATGTTGTTTTTCTCATAGTAATAATAAATGGTTCCAAAGAGAAGTTGCACGGTTAAGGTTTCTTAGCAAAAACATGCAGTTTAAATTTTACACATATTTAATTAAAAAACGTTATGCAGGCTTCAGTTTTAATTAGTTTCAAGGAAAGAAAAATTATGAACAAAATTAATATATAATTAGTTCTGATGAAAGGAAAATTATCAATCAAATTAATATATAATCCATACTCAAAAATAAATATACAAACTGCAAGTTTAAAAGAAAGATATACAAAACATTTAAAAACAACTTAACTTAATTAATACTGACCTGGCTTCTAGGACCGTAAATACTAGCAGCTGCAAATTAATAATGGGGCATTTTCATCTGCTGCATCTTCGGGCATCTACTACACCTTCACAAATCAAATAATATTGTATGAATTCAATAAACATTATATAGAGCCATTTGAGTGTAAATGTGGATTTAAAAAAAAGAAACTAAACTTTGTTTTTCTCGCCGTAGAAATAAATGAGAAGAAAAAAAAACTTCATACTTGAGCTTTCTAAGCTATGGCAAGCAGTTTACGTTTTTCACACATTTAGAAAAACAAAATAAAATAAAATCCAAGATGCACGCTTAAGTTTTTGAATATAAAGAAAAAATATCTACCTCAATGTAAACTTAATTTTGAGGAAATAAATTATGAATTCAAAAACAATTTTGTTGTTCTTTGAAAGAAAACTAGGGCTTAACAAAACTATAAGAGAGACATTTAAAAACACCCTAATTAATAATAACCTTGGCTTTTAGAACCAAAAGTACCAGAAAATGCAAAATCATGAAAAAAAAGCACTCAAGAAATCAGATCTTGCAAAACCCTAAGCGTTAAATATCGATCAAACAGATCCTTAAATCGAACTCAAACACCATCTATAGATCCAAGCATTGTTCGAATTAATGAAATTAAAAAATGAAAGATAAAAAAAATAAAAATAAACAGGCTACCCCATCGTGCAAAAGAACTTAAGAATGTGCCAATGCCATGCATGCCATCTCCTCTCTACAAAAATATGCTATTAAATATCTGTCAATTCCATGCCATCTCCTCTCTATAGTATACACACACTATACACATATCCCAACACACATACACCGAGACAACCCAACACACATACACCGGGACAACACAAGAACATGTGCGAGAGAAGAATCCTCTGATTTCTAAATACCAGAGAGAAGCGAAAACGTACCAGAGAGAATAGCCGCAGTCCCATAGATCAAACACCTGATTAAACATCATGCCTGCATTTCACATAATTGAAAAGCTCAAGAAAACCTCGGGACAGGTTCGATCATTTTTATCTTTCCAGAATGGAACTAGTGGATAAAAAGCAGGCTTTGGATTTCAGTTGTTTTCTCCACTAAAATGGTGACACGTGTGCAACGTTCAGCGCTTTCACGTGGGTGACCATTTTTCTAGATGGTGGTGGTTGCCCTCGCATATTATTCCTCTTGGCATCCAACGGTTCACCCAATTTTCTAATCCGTTATTCAAAATTCAAATTCAAATTTATTTGAATGAACATACAAAAACACTTCCGTCTGGTTAAGTTATTAAACTCATGATGTATGGTTATCTAACGTTTTTATTAAAGTTAATGCACATGCCTATCCGTTGAATTAATATAAATAAATATATTTCTTTTAAGGTAAACTTATGGTGGATTAAAGTGAAGGTCTAATATGGATTAAAGTGGTGGATTAAAAAGGTGTGATATGTCTTTAATTATACTAATTTTGTATTTTTGTTTAAATAAATTATATTTAAAAAAAAAGTGATATATCTTTAATTACACTAATTTAATGTTATATTTTTTTAATATAGTTTTATGTTATGTATTAATTTTATGATAATTCTCTCATAACAACAACTTGTTAATTGTTGTATAGTTAAATTTTATTTTCAAATATTTAAAGCGTGAATAAGTCGTTAAATTTCATAACAAGGGTGTGCTTTCTAGTAAGAAAGGAACAAAGTTTTAACAAATTCAAAATAGTAAAGCAAAGATGTTAAAAAGGGAAGAGGAATTGAAGACTTTCTCAACAAATCCAAAATAGTAAAACAAATATGTTAAAGAGGGAATAGGATTTGAAGACTTTCTCAACAAATCCAAAATGGTAAAACAAAAATGTTAAAAAGGGAATGGTATTTGAAGACTTTCATGGTGAGGGACATCGATTTATATATTATTCCTTAGAGAGGCATTCATTCCCACGTACTTCTATGTAGTTGGTTGTCTTTGTTTCATTTGTAGAGTAGTGAAGGTTGGGGAGATTGACACTCAAGACATATATTTTTCTTCTCTAATAATTATGGTCTATGAATGAGGATACCCTATGAGAGGAGACAAAGGAATATTTCATCATCCTCCCCATTCATGACATTTCCAAGAGGAAAAATATTTTGATGAAGATTTAATACATCATATTTGATAATTGGTCGCAGCTATGAAAGTGCACGGGAATAGGAACACTTGGCAATGGCCCCTTTGAAGTTAGGAACTTCATTAGAGGAAACTTTAGCTTAAAAGTGATTTTTTCATGTAATTTCCATGTCATAATGTGTAAAGAAAACAAAATAATTTAAATTTAAAAATAGGTAAAAGTAAATATTTTGGAGGGAAAGTAAGAAAAACTATTTTTTTTAATTGTATTTTTTACTTATCTCCTTATAGGTTTACTCAAATTTCAAGTGCAGGCACTCATTTAGCTATGAAAGTGCACGGGAATAGGAACACTTGGCAATGGTCCCTTTGAATTTAGGAACTTCATTAGAGGAAACTTTAGCTTAAAAGTGATTTTTTCATGTAATTTCCATGTCATAATGTGTAAAGAAAACAAAATAATTTAAATTTAAAAATAGGTACAAGTAAATATTTTGGAGGGAAAGTAAGAAAAACTATTTTTTTTAATTGTATTTTTTACTTATCTCCTTATATTTTTACTCAAATTTCAAGTGCAGGCACTCATTCGATGTAGAATTAAATTCAAACTCAAATGAGTACCCATTATGCATACTTTTGAGAAGACCCACATTCATAAAAAATTAAGATACATTAAAAAACATAACACATTTTTAGTGTATCTTCCTTTTATCAATATGGGTCTTCTCAAAAGTATGCAATACATGTTTGCGTTGGATGCAGATTTAATTATGCATCCAATGAATGTGTACACTTGAAATTTGAGAAAACCTATAATGTGATAAACCAAAATATAATTAAAAATTTATTTCTCTTCTTTTCCCTTCAAAATTCATTACTCTTATTTTATTATTCTAACTTTGTTTTATTATTTTTCCTTAGGATTCCACTTTTAGGTTTAAATTTATTCTAAATTTTTTTCCTTAAATTGATAAGGAAGGGGACTTGTGTGTTGTGGAAAGAAAAATTTTGGGCATAAATATCCATCTAGTCCATATTCAGTCTACTCTAAGGGCAACATTAGGGGCTCTGGGAATTTTATTTCCTCCTCCACCGCCTCCTCTAGCTTCCTCCAACTTGCAAGGAAAATTTGGATAATGGATACTTGATTGATCAATTTACCAAGCTTCCCATTCAAGAAAATATAATATCTTAGAAAAAGAAGGAAAAGAAACCAGAAAACCCCCTATTTTCCATCCATGTGGAGAAGTAGCATACTTACTGCAACAAAAAAAATTGTTCTAAACAATCTGAGAGGAAAAACCTCTCAGTATGAGGCTATCACCAACACAGGTGGTGTGTTTGTTGATTATGAATGACCTATATGGTTAACAGAAGGCTATGATGAAACCTTCGAATATCTTTCTTAATATACCACCATTGCTATCAATATCTACGAAAGTATATATGAGCCTCTATGACTTTACTATTTTTCTTATGTTATTATATAACCAAAACTAAATCATCTCGGACATAATCCACTCATGTTTATCCATGCATATACTATATGTAAATTTAAATAATCAAATGAAATTGCAATTATACATTTAGATTTGAAGTCATGACCTCTTACAAAAAAATAATGCTCTTCATCATTAAGTCTCCTCAAGTTGTATAATAATATATATTGCTTTAACAAATTATATGTAATAAATTAACATAAATATTATATATTGAACTAAAAAAATTAATAAAAAATATATTTAATTAATTTTTTATTTTAAAATATAAATATCCATAACAAAAAGTAATTAATAATTCCATAACATCCAAATTTATGGCCAAGTCAGGCACCAACTCATTTGAAACATCCATATTACTCCAACATGAGCCAAGTGAGTTTCGAACTCGAGACCTGTCACTTTGATACCACTTGATGGAATCATGATTTCCGTTAGACGAAAACCTGGAGGCTTTAGTCTCCACTACAATTTCAAGAGTTAGGATCCACGAGAGGCAGTTAGTGCATGTCACGAAACACACGGGGAGCATTGAACCCAATGTCTAACACTAAGTTGGTTCTAGTTGAGGGAAACAATGACATATTTTTATATTATCATTATTATTTATGTGTTTGAGATAAACCTCATACTTTTAAATTTACATGGCTATATCACCCTTTTTTAATTTTGTTTTTTTTGCTTCCCTTGCATAGTTTGTATGTCTTACCTCGGATGCTTTGAGTGGTTTGTCTGTTTATGTGTTTTGGATTTGGATGGTAAAGTGTGTGAATGCTACAATTTTTGTGTTATGTTTCTATATGTGTATCTATTTATCTATTAGTAATTAGTTGTTCATGAAGAAGGGAGACAATCTCTTCAATAGTTTACAAGAGGACTGATAATGCAAATTTATTTCATTTAATTTTAGGTATCACAACTTTTGACAATCAATAATCCTTAATAATTCCCCTCCAAGTATTACTAAATATATATTGAAGATTAGTTTAAATAATTTAGTGCATCCATATTACTCTTGAAATCATTTGTTTCATTTCTAATGTTTGAAATAATTTATTTCCTTGAAAATTTTTGACAATTTCTTTTTAACTATAGCTTACTTTGCAAAAGTCAAGAAATAATGTAATTTTGAAAAAAAATTTAATGAATGGTCAGATTTACAAAATATTTACATTTTTTGTTAGTTTTTCATCCTTTCATATCAATGATATGAAAAGGACAGTTGAGATCATAAACCATTCAATTATTGAACTCAAACTATTGTAGTACACCTCATATCTCATCTCTCTTGGTCTCCAATATTAACAGGTTGAGTTACTACAACACAAAAATCAATGCACATTGTCAGTCATTTTTTTGTGCTTACACTGAAATCAATTCACAATGTTAATCTAATCACTTTAAATCAATGTACCATCTTACATTGAGTTACATCATATCCAAAATCATCATCTACACTGAAATCAATGCATCTAATGCATGTAATTAAATAATATTAGAAAACATCTACACTGAAAAATCAATGAAACAAATGCAAGCAATCAAACAATATTAGAAATCAACATCTACAATAAAATCAATGCATCTAGAGAAATCAATGAAATAAGATTAGAATTCATCATCTACACTAAAATCAATGCATATAGTAGAAACAATCAACTTCTATTAGAAACCAACATCTACACTAAAATTAGTGCATCTAATGTAAGCAATCAAATAGGATTAGAAATTGGAATCTACACTAAATAAATGCATATAATGGAATCAATAAAATAGGATTAGAAATCACCATATACACTAAAAATCAATACATCTATTGCAATAAATAAATTAGAATTAGAAATCATCATCTACACTGAAATAAATGCATATAGTGCAAGCAGTTAAATAGAATTAGATATCCCTCTCTCTCGAAGTATTTTTCAACCATTTATAGAACTAATCTCTCTCTCTCTCTCTCTCTCTCTCACTCACCTCCCTCTCCCTCTCTCCCTCCCTCACCCTCTCACCCTTTCTCTCTCTGTCCCTCTCACTTTGTCCCTCTCCTTCTCGCCCTCTCCATATCTCTCCCTCACTCCCCCTCCCTCTCTCTCTCTCCCTCTCCCTCTCACCCTCTCTCTCTCTCTCTCTCTCTCTCTCCATCTCTCTCTCTCCCTCCCTCTCCCTCACTCTCCCCCTCTCTCCCTCCCTTCCTCCCTCTCTCTCTCTCTCTCTCTCTATATATATATATATATATATATATCCCTCTCCCTCGATCTCCCTCTATCTCCTTCTCCCTCTCTCTCCCTCAACATCTGTCACTCTCTCTCTCTCGCCCTCACTCTCCCCCTCTCTCCCACCTTCCCTCTCCCTCTGCCTCCCTCTCTCCCCTCTCTCTCTATCTTTCTACTACAACACTTCCTCCCTCTCCCTCCATCCCTCCCACCCTCTCTCTCTCTCTCTCTCTTCTTCTCCCTCCCTCTCCCCCCCTTCGTCTCTCCCCCCCGTCTCTCCCTCTCTCCCTCTATCTCTCTCTATACCTCTCCCTCTTCATCTACATCTCCCTCCTTCTCCCTCCCTCTCTCCCTCCATCCCTCTCTCCCTCCCTCCCTGAATCCCTCCATCTCTCTCCCTCTCCCTCTCCCTCTAACTCTCACTCTGTCTCTCCTCCTCCCTCCCCCCTCTATCCCTGCCTCGATATCTCTCCCTCTCCCTCTCCCGCCCTCTCCCTCTCACTATCTATCTCCCCTTTCTCTACCTCTCTCTCCCCCCCCCTCTCTCTCTCCCTCTCTCTCTCTCTCTCTCTCTCTCTCCCTCCTTCCCTCTCCCTCACTCTCCCCCTCTATCCCATCCTCCCTCTCCCTCTCCCTCCCTCTCTCCCCCCTCTCTCTATCTCTCCACTATAACTCTTCCTCCCTCTCCCTCCCTCGCTCCCTCTCTCTCTGTATCTCTTCCAATTTCCCTCCATATTCCCCCCTCCCTCTCTCCCTCTCTCCCTCTATCTCTCTCTCTACCTCTCCCTCTCCCTCCCTCCCTCCCTCCATCTCTCTCCCTCCCTCACTCCCTCCCTCCATCTCTCTCCCTCTCCCTCTCCCTCTCACTCTCTCTCTATCTCTCCCACTCTCTCCCCCATCTCTCCCTCTCTCCCTATCTCCCCCATCTATCCATGCCTCCATATCTCTCCCTCTCCCTATCTATCTTCCCCCTCTCTACCTCTCTCTCCCATCCCTCTCTCTCTCCCTCCCTCCCTCTCCCTCCCTCTCTCCCTCTCCCTCACCCTATATCCCTCTCCTTCTCCCTCACTCTTCCTCTCCATCTCCGCTCGTCTCTCTCTCCCCCCTCTCCTCTCCCTCCCCTCATCTCTCTCTCCCCCTCTCTACCCCATCTCTCCCTCCATATATCTCCCTCTCCCTCGCCCTCCCTCTCCCTCTCACTCTCCCTATATATATCCCCCCCCCCTCTCTCTCCCTCCCCCCCCCCTCTCTCTCTGTCACCCTATCTCCCTCTCTCTTTCCCTCCCTCCATCTCTCTCCCTCTCCCTCTCCCCTCATCTCTCTCTCCCCCCTCTTTCCCTCTCTCTCTCTCCCTCTCCCTCTCCCTCTCCATATATCCTATCCTCTCCCTCCCTCCCCCTATCTCTCCCTCAATCTCTCTCCCTTCCTCTCTCACTCCCTACATCTCTCTCCTTCTCCCTCTCTCTATATCTCACTCTCCCTCTCTCTCCCCCCACTCTCTTCCCCCTCTCTCCCCCTTTCTCCCCTCACCCTCTCTCCCTCTCCCTCCCTCTCTCTATCTCTCTCACCACCTTTCTCTCTCCCCCCCTCTCTCCCTCTCATGCCTCTCTCTCCCCCCTCTCTCCCTCTCCCAATCTCTCTCTCCTTCTCCCTCTCCCTCTCCCTCTTCCTCCCCCTCTCCCTCCCTTCCCCTCTTCCTCCCCCTCCGTCAATCTCTCTCCCTTCCTCTCTCACTCCATCCATCTCTCTATCTCTCCCTCTCTCTCTATCTCACTTTCCCTCTCTCCCCGTCCCCCTCCCTTCCCCCCACTCTCTTCCCCCTCTCTCCCCTCACCTTTCCTCTCCCCCATCTCCCTCCCCCCCTCATTCCCTCCCTCCCTCCTTGCCCCCCTATCTCTCCCTCCCTCCCTCTCCCTCTCCCTATCTCTCCCCTCTCTCTCCCTCCATCTGTGTCTCCCTCTCTCTCTTTCTCTCTTTCTCTCTCTCTCTCTCATCCTCTCCCTCTCTCCCTCACCCCCCTCTCCCTCTCTCCCTCCTCTCAATATCTCTCTCTCTCTCTCTTTCTCCCCATCATACCACCTCTCTCCCTCCCTCCCTCTCTCTCTCTCTCTCTCTCTCTCTCTCTCTCCCTTTCTCTATCCCTCTTGCTCCCTCCCTCTCAATCACACTCTAAAAAAACCAATATACATATAAAAACCCACTTTAACATATATTGTAAAGATGAGTAGCCTCTAAAAACCTTGAACTTAATGTTAAGAAAAAATGTAATAACAATATCATCTTTGTGACTAGCTTCTAAAGCTTTATATCGACTTAAAGAACAAGCAAGCAAACAAAATTGAATAGTGATATGAAACAAATAGCAATATTTACATTTTAAACATAATATACTATAATATTGCATAATAATTTTGGAGGCATTTTACTATAAAGGTAGCCTTTAATAAAAGAAACTAGATGTTGTTTTTATCATAGTAGTAATAAATGGCTCGAAAGAAAAGTTGCACACTTAAAGTTTCTTAGCAAAAACACGCAGTTTAAATTTTTCACACATTTAAATCAAAAAAGTGATGCAGGCTTCACTTTTAATTAGTTCCAAGGAAAGAAAATTTTTGAAAAAAATTAATATATAATTAGTTCCGAGGAAATAAAAATTATTAATAAAATTAATATATAATCAATACTTCAAAAATAAGTCTACATTTAAAAACACCTTAACTTAATTAATACTAACGTGGCTTCGAGGTAAATACCAGAACTGCAAATAAATAATGAGGCATTTTTCATCTGCTGCATCTTCGGCCATCCGCTACACCTTAGCAAATCAAATAATATTGTATGAATAATTTTTCTTACATAAGCTACATCAAATTCAATAAACATTATATAGAGCCATTTTAGTGTAAAGGTGGATTTAAAGAAAAAGAAACTAGACTTTGTTTTTCTCGCCATAGAAATAAATGAGAAGAAAGAGAAATTTGACACTTATGCTTTCTCAGCGATGGCAGGTAGTTTACGTTTTTCATAAATTTAGAAAAATAAAATAAAATAAAATCCAAGATGCACGCTTAAGTTTTTGAATATAAAGAAACAAGATCAATCTCAATGTAAACTTAGTTTTGAGGAAAGAAATTATGAATTCAAAAACAATTTTGTTGTTCTTTGAAAGAAAACTAGGGTTTAACAAAACGACAAGAGAGACATTTAAAAACACACTAATCAATAATAACCTTGGCTTTTAGAACCAGAAGTACCAGAAAATAACCTTGGCTTTTAGAACCAGAAGTACCAGAAAATGCAAAATCAAGAAAAAAAGCACTCAAGAAATCAGATCTTGCAAAAACCTACCCGTTAAATATCGATCAAACAGATCGTTAAATCGAACTCAAACACCATCTACGGATCCGAGCAGTATTTGAATTAATGAAAATAAAAGATCAAAGATAAAATAAAATAAAATAAACGGGCTCTGAACCCCATCGAGCAAAAGAACTTAAAAATTTGCCAATGCCATGCATGCCATCTCCCCACATACACAATACACACATCCCAGCACACATACACCGAGACAACACAAGAACATGTGCGAGAGAAGAATCCTCTGATCAAACAAATTTCTAAATGAATCTATCGATAAATAGAGTCTAGAAAAAATGAAAAAAAGCGGAAACCTACCACAGAGAAGCGAAGAACTACCAGAGAGAATAGCCGCAGTCCATCACACCGTAAAACGAACCCTCCCACAGATCAAACACCTGATCGACCATGGCATTTCACATAATTGGAAAGCTCGGGACAAGTTCGATCATTTTTATATTTTTCGAGAATGCAAGTAGTGGATAAAAAGCAGGCATTCGCTTTTAGTTGTTTTCTCCACTAAAACGTTGAGACATGTCCCACGTTCAGCTTAAAAATTAGACGTTGTTCCACTAAAGCTTTCAGTTGTTTTTTCCACTAAAACGGTGACACATGTCCCACTTTCAGCCTAAAAATTAGACGTTGTTCCACTAAATTTCAATTGGACCGTTTTGGTAGATGGTGGTGGTTGCCCTCGCATATTATTCTTCTTGGCATCCAAACGGTTCTCCCAATTTTCTAATCCGTCATTCAAAATTCAAATTCAAAATTATTTGAACATAGAAAAACGTTTCAATCTGGTTAGGTTATGAAACTCATGCGTTTTTATTAAAGTTCATGCACATGCCTATCCGTTACGTTTTTATTAAAGTTCATGCACATACCTATGCGTTACAATTACAATTGAGATATGTTTGAGGAAAGGATAACTACGTTGGTGAATTAATACAAGTAAGTATATTTCTTTTAAAGTAAAATTATGATGGATTAAATTTAAGGTCTAATTTTCATTTAAATAAATTGTATTTTAAAAAAATGTGATATATCTTTAATATACTAATTTTGTAATTTTTGTTTAAATAAATTATATTTAAAAAATGTGATATATCTTTAATTACATTAATTTAATGTTATTTCTTTTTAATACAGTTTTATGTCATGTATTAATTTTATAATAATTTTCTCATAACAACAAATTGTTAATTATTGTATGGCTAAATTTTATTTTCAAATATTTAAAGCGTGAATAAATTGTCAAATTTCATAACAAGGGTACGGTCTCTAGTAAGAAAACAACAAAGTTTCAACAAATTCAAAATAGTAAAGCAAAGATGTTAAAAAGGGAAGAGGATTTGAAGACTTTCTCAACAAATTCAAAATAGTAAAACAAAGATGTTAAAAAGGGAATAGGATTCGAAGACTTTCATGGTGAGGGGGCTTGAAAATTAATTTGAAAAAACATTAATTTTAATTATGCAACAAGCAAGGAAAATGCTATAATACAAGTTATATTATTAATAATTACTAATACAATGCTGTCATATATATTAAATGGTTGGTAAATGTAAATAATGATTCATCCATTATACTCATCAAAACATTTATCTTTGCTAAATTTCAAAAAAGTTATTAAAATTAGCTAAAATATAACTTTATTTTCAATTATTATTACAATCAATTAAAAAAATAACATAAAATATCTAGATTTAAAAAAACATGTAACAACATTTGAGAGTGTAAACTTATGTGATCCATATCATCTTCCGCTAAATCACATAGGAAATTTTAGAACCGACACTGAATACCTATAATAAATGGAAAATAGATGTTAAATTAATATTAAAATAAATATTACACATTTTATAAAATAAAATCCATAAAATTAGACATTGAAAATCACAAACACCATCAACAATCAAAATAAAAACAACCAACCAATAAATAAAAGAAAAAGAATTAAACACCATCATAAAAATAATATAAGATAATAAAATAATAAATAAAGACTAAGTAAAAAAAAATAATAAATGAATATATAAATAAAAATAAATAAATAAATAAAAATAAATGAACATATAAATAAAAAGAACACTAAATAAAAAAGAAAGGAAATACCAAATATAGACTAAAACTTGGTCAACATTAGAAATATTATTTAAAATATATAATTATAAATTAACAAAATAGATGAAGAAACCTATAAAATGTCAAATCTACGACATGACTCTCTATATATATATAAATATAAATCTAGCAAAAATAATAAGAGAGGAAAACACCAGAGAAAGGAAAAAGGAACCCTACTCAGAGCACAGAGATGGGATCCAACAATGAAAACCAAGTGATGGAAATGCTCAACCTTAACAACATT
Organism: Pinus albicaulis; assembly: GCA_034641835.2. Classification (NCBI taxonomy): domain Eukaryota; kingdom Viridiplantae; phylum Streptophyta; class Pinopsida; order Pinales; family Pinaceae; genus Pinus; species Pinus albicaulis. The sequence goes on along the minus strand of JAXQQM020065284.1, from coordinate 1,490 downwards.
CTTAACCCTGAAGTTACTTCCATTTTATCATGGAGACTCTTAACCTATAAATAAGCTTCCACTTTATTACAATACCAAGGCTTATGATTATCACTTACCCAAAAACCATAATAGATTATATGGTCAAAAATACTATAATTATATATATATATATGTGTGTGTATATATGTATATATGTATATATTTATATATAGTTAATTTAATAATATGACCATCATTTTTTAATTAAATTTAAAAGAAAAAATACATTAAATCCTAATCCTTTGTATTGATCACTATTAAATATTTTCTACTTATTAATTATCGATGATTTCTTGAGACGTGCTCTACCCACTTATGTGGGGTAAAAATGTCAAGCATAAATATTTAACATTTAACATTTATATGTCCACTAAATTATTAAAAAAGTAATAAATAAAATTAAAAGTAATAAATAAAATGTTAAAGGTAATATAAAACCTCTAAAATTTTAAATGTTAGCTCAATAAATAATAAAAAGTTAAAGTTAAAGTCAATTTGTTATATGTAAAATATGTTATTAACTTGTGAATAAGTTTTGTTACCATGCCATGGGCCAATACAATGTCACTTCTTTCACAATGGAAATATTTTATAGCAATATGACATGATTCTTAATCATGGAAATTCAGCCCCAATTTATGGTCGATATTATTAGCATGTAAATAGGATTTGTTATAATATCATGGGTCAATACTATGGTTTATCAATACCACATGGCCAATAACCATAACTTATTTCACAATCAAGATATTTTAAAATATTTTATTTTAATTTAATTTTATAACATTTTCTTAATTAATTCTAAAAGGAAAAATGTTATCATTACCTTTGAGATATATATAAACCCTCTATCGTATATTCTCGTAGAAATTAAATCAAATTTTCAATAAAATAAAAAATCAGAATACTTTTATATATAAAGATGTGAAATATATATAATATAAATAATATTACTAAGAAGCAACATAAATTCATCTTAACTAAGCATCCAAGTGATGAAAAAAAACAAATTAACTAACAATAATATATATATATATATATATATATATATATATATAATGTTAAAAAAAGTGTGATATATCTTTAACTATACTAAATTTGAAATTTTTGTTTAAATAAATTATATTTAAAAAATGTGATATATCTTTAATTATAGTAATTTAACCTCTCTTTTTTTTAATATAGCTTTATGTGATGTATTAATTTTATAATAATTATCTTATAATAATAATTTGTTAATTTTTATATGGGTAAATTTTATTTTCAAATATTTAAAGCGTGAATAAATTGTCAAATTTCATATCGAGGGTGTGGATTCTAGTAAGAAAACAACAAAGTTCCACCAAATTCAAAATATTAAAGAAAATATGTTAAAAAGAGAATAGGATTTGAAGAATTTTTCAAAAAATTCAAAACAGTAAAGGAAATATGTTAAAAAGGGAAGAGGATTTGAAGACTTTCATGGTGAG
>JAXQQM020075286.1:0-13168 GCA_034641835.2 Pinus albicaulis | reverse complement strand
TGTAGGTGATGATAGAACAACCATATATAATCATATTTATATAATCAGAGATGCATCATTGGACCAAAACTAAAATACTCAGAATGCTTCAAATATACTTCAATCTCTAGTATGATCTTCATCAAAAATACATATCTGTTGAGGAAGATTGTAGATGGAATATGGCTTCTTCTGCATACACATCTACAGTACAACATCTGCAGTACAACATCTGTTCAATTATGATGATGCCAATATATCTTTTATAGCTGTGGTTCACCTTTCCTGCCTATTGGTGGTGATATGAGCTAGGATGCTAACAAGGATATTATACTTACTAGCTGAAAGGTCCTTGTTACTGATGTGAACAATGAATCAACCCAGAGCTTACAACTTATTGTGAGATTAGAAGATATCTTTCAATCTAAGAGACCAAACTACTTTACTTCTTGTACAATGTACTTTCAAAACAAACTCTTGAGGCTAAATACATTCAATGTATTGGTCAGTCTCACTTATCAACCATGCAATTTTATTTATGACATAAGGGGGTATGTATGTCAATTATAAATCTCTCTTTAGAGGTGAATTACCAGCAAATCCCTTATGCTGAAGTAGGATTTAGATGAATTAATAAAAGACTTTTGAGCTTCAAATGGTAATCACAACTAGTCTTCATGCTTCAGATACTTTAACTATTCTGTCATAATGATTTTCAACAAAAACATCTTCAAGTTGTTTAATTGAGATCTTAGCCAACAAAATTCACACAGTTTTATGAATGATCTTAAGAAAGAGGCCTTGAAGATATATTTATACTGACTTGAGGAAGGCATGCAGTTATATCTAGAAACAGATACTGCTTCAATGCTCAATATACTACTTCATTTGTAAACAAAATAATGATCCTTCAGCACTGTTATTGACCTTTTCATGCTTTAGTAATGTAGATAACACTAGGATACTACCTTGATGTAATTTTTCCATAATCCTTTGATCCTGAGGACCTGTACCATACCAATGCTCCACTGATAATGCTTGGTATTATGTTGATAGGCATGCTTCTTGTACCAAATACCAATTGATACTACTTTGATAAACCATGCAGAGATTTCACTTCAGCTCGCACATGAACCCATAGTTAAGACAACCTTCATAGTTTCTACTATTGAGCTTTCCACTGTTCACACCAACAATCATCAATATACTGAATTTGATCTTGGCATCATTAACCTTTTGCTTATTCTGTCATTCTGGTTTTAAAAAAATTTCATTGCATTTTCCTTTCTAGGACTACTCCAGAATCATTGCTGCTTTATATACAATTCAACTATTCTAACATAATGATCTTCGGGAAGACATCTTCAATTTATATACTAAGAAACTTCATGGACAGATCACTCAGATATTTGTCACTTATTTAACTTCATTCCTTCAAGGGGACTTTTCATAGATGAGTGATGTAATGATATAATGATGATAGGAATTTCTCTTACTCATCCTTCTTAATGTGATTCATTGTTAATTCTAGCAGTATGATGCACAATGTGATCATCCTTTATGGGTCTTTCCAGTTATGTAGCTCAAAACATAATTTTTGTGATTCTAACCATTCATCACTTAATGTGTTGATGTCTTCTTAGCTTACATGTTCATGGCCGATGTTCCCTTTACCATCATGGCTACTTGCTGCCTTCTCTCCTTCCATCAACCTGTTGACTATTGTGTGCTTCAAGTATTTTTCTTCCTCTATAGTTCTCTGTTAGAGAAATTGTCCTTTCCCTTCTTGATCTTATAGTTGTTCTCATTCCAAGGAGTTCTTCTTAGACTACCTTCATGGGGACTATATATGAACTGCTCTCCCCTTGGGATGTTGCTTCATATCTATCAATGGTTGGATATTTTCATTGCTTCCTAGAGCAGCTCCCCCTGAGACTATGATGGATTCATTATGTTATTGAGGTAACAGGCCCCCCCTTTCTCTTTTCCTTCCATACTTTATTGGGGTTCTTCATAATGTCTGCACTTCTTTTTGATTCATAGTTTTGTTTTATTTGATTAGATTCCATCATCTGTCTACATTTCTTTAATGTATATCGTAGTTTACATTATTTTTCTTTGTGACCAATCTTGAGGCATACATAACATCTTATTTTACCAAGGTACGTTTGAGCTGATGTATAATATTTTATGCTCCCTTTTGAACATAATTTACATTCAGCAAGTTTATGTCCAAAATTATTTCATGCATAACAGTAGCCATGGAAATGATTTATGTACCTGGTGAGTGGTTGTCCTTTCCATTTTTTTGCTTGAGGTAGTCTTCTCATTTGTTGCATCTTTTGCTGGTTAAAGTTGATATGCCTTGTCTTACAATGTGCTACAATATGTCCTGGTTTATGACAAGAGAAGCATGTGATATTTTTCGCAGGAAGAAAGAACCTCCTTTGACATCTTCCGAATTTGTTCAATTCATCCTTAGGAGTGTATGAGCCTTTAGCAATTGATTTTTTCATCCTCTCATTCTCTGTCCTTTCATGTTGTTGCTTGTTTCTGTTTGTTTCTTTACAAATCATGTTCTTGTTGGCTTCTGCTTCTGTAGGAATCTTTTGAGCTACTTCATTATCCTTTACAGCTTTTACAAAAATGATATTCCTGTTATCTTCTACCTTGGACTTATTTGTTTCTCCTTCATAGCCTATCCCAGTCTTTATGAGAGGAGACCTTTGAGAATTTAGGATTTGGTCCACCTGTCCAGAGCTTTTCATTTGTGGAATATTCATAATTAGTTCAATTTGGGCCTTTTCTAATTTCATCCTTAGGCTTACCACCTCTTCTTCCAATCTTCCACATTCTAGACTTTTCTCTCTCATTTGTTGCAGCAGAGTGTCTTCTACTTTCCTTGTTTCTTCAAGTTGTGCCTTCAGGCCAACAATTTCTTCCTTATCTTCATATTCTTTCTTATCACATATTTGCACCAATTTCTTCAGGTTTTTGTTTTCATTCTTCAATATTCCTATTTCAGTCAAGGCTGTGTCAAGTTTGGCTTTTTCTTTCACTATAATTTCTTCATGGAACTTACTTCCATTCACACTAGCAGGTACCTCATTTGATTGAACATTTTCCTTTTGACATGAATTTTTATTATTCTTAATTCTCTTCTTCTTCTTTAGAATGCAACCCCTAGTGTCTACTTCATTCATGAAATGCAATCTATCCCATATTTCTTTTGCACAGGTTAGATCCATTATTAAATCAATATCCTTGTTATGAAGACTGTTATATATCACACATTTTTCCTTGGAATTCCACTGTTGTTCTTGCACCGAGGGAGAGTCTGTGCAGTAACCATCACATACAAGTTTCCATACCTCAAGTTCATAAGCCATTAATTCTGTTATAACCTTATCTCTCCATTCAGGAAATTTTGTTGTATTTAGCACGGGTACATTTTGATAGTCCATTACTCAACCAAATCTCCTTCAAGCTATTAGGCTTACACCAAAGGAAACTGCTCTGATACCAATTGTTGAACCCTTAGTTAAACTGAGAGGGGGGGGTGAATCAGTTTAACACATTCATGGACTTTTAAAACTTTCCTTTAAACTTATTTACACCTTCATTTCATGATCAACATATTACATAATGTAACAACAATCTTAATATGTGAGTATCAAGTATTAAGCAAATTAGATAAACCACATCAACACATAGACATTATACACAGAGACACCAGATATAAGTGGAAACCCATAAAGGGATAAAACCACATCTTATTATTGTTGTGATGCAAAGGCAAGCTCCAACTCCCTCTCACCACGGATTTTCTGTAGGCTCCAACCTACAGGAGGCTCCTACCTCAATTCTGCAAGCTACAACTTGCAAGGAAGCTCCAACTCCCATCTATTTTCTGCAGGCTGCAACCTACAGGAGGCTCCTACCTCAGCCAGCTACAACTGACATCTATCAAGCTACAACTTGATATGGAAGCACCAACTTCCATATATTTTTTGCAGGCTACAACCTACAGGAGGCTCATACCTCAGTCAGCTACACCTTGATATGGAAGCACCAACTTCCTCACTCTTTCAAAAAAAACACATGTTGATTTACCTGGATATCAGCTCTGTTCTGCACCTTCTTCACTGCTATCCACTAGCCTTCATATCTACCTTTTATCATCTTTGAATCTACACAGCTTCTCTATCTGCTCCTTCTTCTTCTTACCCTCTCTGCCTCATTTTTCCATTCTCTGACTTCTGTATGCATATCTTTGTAATATTATTTATAGAGATTATCTCATGACTATTACCATTCCTCGAGGAATTCAAAATGAACATCCATGACTCTTTGACTTCCGCCTTCTCATTTATTTGTCTAGCTCATTTAGAGGAATATAGAAATATGTACAAGTTTTAGTTTTACAGTGGAGTTTTGTTTGCCTACGGAGACTTGCCTTTGCATCACATACAATAAAAATAATTTTAAATCATTTACATTCACATTTATAGTTACATAAATCAATTTCACTCAGCCCTCTTTTGGCCCTTGGCTTGCTGTGCATTTGTCTTTTCTGCTATTGTCACTGTCTTTTTCAGTTCTGCATATTCTCATGCTTTCTATGCATGTACCCCTGCATTTTCCTCAAATCTGGTAGTTTAAATTAATGCTGCAGCTTTTCCATCAAAGATTAAAATCTTTGTTATAGCTCAATAATGAAATTTCATTTAATTGGAAATGCTCAAATTGGAAAACTCAGTTTCGGAAGACCACCTTTAACACACTATGAAAAATCAATCAACACAGTTTCAAACCAACAACTCTAATGTAGAAGTAGCTCTTCATCTTATGCGCTATGGTCAAAAATCCATTTTTGTGACTTCATATGCGAAGGTTACCTTTTAAAACTTATGTTTTGAAACCATATTAAAACCCATTTCATGCATATTTGAATTAACATTGGAATAGCCCAAAGCAATAAACTTCATTCTCAGCTTATAATTCTTGAATGCATATGTCGCTCATGGCTTTATCACTACACATCCAACATAATACTTAATATATATAATGTCTTTAATCCAACGTTATGAAACTTTTGTAACAAGCATTTGACCATCGCACTCACCATTGAATGTCACCAGCATTTATATTAAATGAAGTCTTCGGGCCCACAGCATATATTAATATATGTATCAATATTTTACAAACCTGGACAGATATCCAACTCACTTAAACATTGGAATTAAACCAAAAGGCGATTTTATTTTAAAACCCAAGGCACCAGAAAATACATTATATTGTCCACAGCTTATCAACTCACACATAATCAACGCTCCAATGTGCTCACCATCCATCAATACGCATTGCCATATTAACGCTCTAAACTTGGGTTTAAACCCAAATATCAACATAATTGATATGGCCCCAATTCAAATGTTAAGAAACATTTAATAAGACCCAGCATTAAATTCATTGGTCCCACATCATTTCTTACCTCATCAACATTCACTAGAGAAAGGCACGCTCACCATACCTGCATTGACATTCCATTTCATATTCGAATATCAACAGCCATAATATAATGTTTTAATTCCATCACTAACACATAGTCGGACCCATAGCTTTATTACATACCTCTTCATTAAATTTTGTGCTAACTACCTATGCAAACACTGTTGGATCACTTGATCCAAAAATCCTACGGATATCGCTCAATAAAATTGCACATGCTTTGAACAACAAAAATCATGCGATAAAACTAGGTCCCTAATTTTCCTTTGTATTATCGACTATGCAACTTTGCTTATCATCCAACAGTCTAGCTGCTCTCGCGCTCCAACAATACTTTGGGTGCACATCTGACAGATATCACACAATTTAACTGCACTCTCTTTAACCCCTCAAAATCACGCGATAAAAGTGGTTTTACTCTTAACACTTTTGACACGCGTCAATCAAGTAACGATATCGCATTTTTTTGAGCAATTCTACTTACTGGTCTTGAGGTCGCGCGATACTACTAGTTTGCCCTTCCAAACTGCCTTCACTATTCAATGATGGTTTCATTTGCCCACTAGTTCAAGGTTCCACTTCAAAACACGATTCCGCCTTCACTTGCCTTCTTTAATGAGATACCCCCACATACTTAATTTCTGGTGTATTCCGGCTCTTCAATGCCCAATTCTTCAAGTCTATTAACATCCCATCGCTATCTCTGGACTTTGAAATTCGCTATTTTGTCAAAGTTCTATTCCCTTGACCGATTCACAGCGTCACTACTTGTGTCTTGAAGTTTTGGTCTTCTATGCCATCAGTGCATTCACAATAGAAAATATAACAAACCCTCATGTTGTTTTATGTGATGTAACTCCCGATTTTGAGATACATCCAGGCGAACTATGCTTCAATTTAGAAGTCCATTGTATCGATCCATTCTATGATCGATACATCCAATTTCACCTTACTATTATTTTCCCTTGGTTTCAAAACACTCACCTTCAATCTGTATCATTTAGTTTACTGCGTGGAAGCCATTTAAGTTTCCCAAACCACTCTTCAAAATTCACCTATGCCATGAACCCACGGATTTATTTGTTGGTTACTAGTTCTTGCCCAAAAACTTATGAAATCCGTTCTATGTCAAAAATTCCTCTGTTTTGAACCAGGTTCGATGTCACACCAATTTCCTTCTTTATATATGTCGATCCCAACAAATTGAAAGACTTATCATTAACATAATTACGATTGCCCAAAACAGAATACAAGAGCAATACCAATTTATGTGAACTTAGTTTTCAACGGGTTTCCCCCAACCCTGAATATCAATTAAATAAACAGAGTTTCAATGCTGAAATTAAATATATCAATAACCAAGGATTTGCTACACTCGACGAGAACCGAGCTCATGTGTACAGGACTGAAATAAATGTATAGGCACTCTCAATTCCATAACCAAGTCTTTCAATAGTAAACAGGACCCCACTTCATTTCTACTGCAAAGTTTATTCACACATAGTTCACTAAATCTCACATTCAATTCGTTGTCTCTGCTTCTAGTCACCTATCTGCTTCATCTGTTGCCTCTGCTTCTTGTTTAATGCTCTCTCTGATGCCTCTGATTCTTCCTGGTGTCTGAGCTACCTCTTTTTGCTGCCCTCGCTGCCTCTACTCCTTGTCTATCTCCTTTGCCTTATTGCTGGTTCTTCTTTGTGATAGTTTAGGTGCTACTCCTATCTTCTCCTTTGCCATCAATGAAAATATTTCCAACATAATATCACAGTCGAAGCTTCAGGTTCTCACAGTTAAGATGGTTCTCAAAATGAATATGATATGTTAGAAAATGTTAGTGTTTTTTAAGTGTTCATGATGTTGATGTACAATTATTAATCTATTATTATATCGATATCATGATAACATATTTTTAAAATAAATAATTCTGTACACATGTATGTATATAATTAAATGTCAATAGATTCAGATTCCGTCCGATGCTTTTGCAATGGAGCCACCCTCTTCTTCCCTGTTAGGAGATATGCCAAATCCACCGTCACAAGTATGAAAAAAATTCACTTATGTTTTTAAGTTATAAATTGAAGTGAAAGTTTCATTAAAAAATGAGATCTAGATCTTGAGTTATTTTGCAGTTTCAATTTTTTTTTAATTTTAGGTTTCTAAATATGATTTTTGTTCGGAGCCACCCTCTTCCTCCATGTTAGGAGATGTGTCAAATCCACCGTCACAAGTATTCAGTTTTTCACTTATGTTTTTAAGTTATAAATTGAAGTGAAAGTTTCATTAAAAATGAGATCCAGATCTTGATTTATTTTACAGTTTTTAAATTTTTGAATTTTGGGTTTGTGGAGATGATTTTCATTCAGAGCCACCCTCTTCTTCCCTGTTAGGGGATGTGCCAAATCCACCGTCACAAGTATTCCATTTTTCACTTATGTTTAAGTTGTAAATTAAAGTGAATGTTTCATTAAAAAATGAGATCTAGATATTGGGTTATTTTACAGTTTTAAATTTTTTTATTTTTAGGTTTGTGAAGATTATTTCCATTCTCCAAGGACTCTAGCGATGGAGTGTATGATGGAGATAGGAACATCCAAACAATTTGAGCAAGAATTTGTCTAACTTTTTTTTAATATTATTGCAAATTAGTTTATGAATTTTCATTTGAAAAAATTTAATATATATATATATATATATATATATATATATTGTATAGTTTACCGTGGAGGATGTATTGATGGATGACCAACACGGGACAATGGAGAGGGAACTACATGAGGTATTGCATGGTTTTTTTTTATCCTTTTTTTTTTTAATGAAGTTCTAAATTCTCATTCAATTTTAAAACATTAGATTTTAATGTTTACACGTTGTCCACAGGTTCCTAATTCTTCATATGATAGCACAAGGAGGCTCAAGACGCTGCTAGATTGTCTATTTGATTGATGACGTAGACGCAACATTTTATTTGATAGATAGTATTAAATTTAGTTTTCTATATAGATAATCTTATTTATGTAGTCATATTTACTTTTCTATATAACTTGATGCTTGTAACACTATACATTGTTATATATTAACTTTTATTGTTCATGATATAAATTTTGGACATATTTTACATTTTGGATAGTTGAATTACATTTACTTTGGATAGTTGATTTACATTTGGCCTGTGATCATATGTTGTGATATAATGTTTTTCTTTTAAAACTCATGTTGTTTTGTTATTTTTTATTTAAAATGAATCTAGATGGAAATTTCAAATTACAAAACACATGTGGTACATTTGAACATGTGTGAATTTTATATAATTAGGATGTCTATTAAAGGTGATATTTAAGTACATTTTGCATGGTCATGTGTCATTTAAAACAATCATAGATGATTTTACATATTTAAGTTCATGAATATATGTAAAAATGATGGAAGTACATTTGAAGATATATGTAAAAATTATTGAATTAAATTTGAATATATGTAAAAATGATTAAGTATAATACATATCAATGTATATATCTAAAACAAACATAAAATTCTAGGTTTTCATAGATGCGTCAAACAATCATAAAATTTTAAAAGTGCATTAAAACACATCCAATACAAAACATTTTTCATTAATGTGCATAGAAACGCTACTATGGATGTGAATTGATAGTAAACTAGAAATTACAAAACATGTACCACACATTTTTCATTCAAGAACGAATATTATAATTTTCTTAATAGATGTCTGAAACAAAATCATAACTTAAAATTTTCATTATATCAACTATGCTAGATACACATGTACATTTTGAAATAATGACATTATGACATAAATTGTACCAGAGAATGTATGAAATCGTTTAAGACCAAATACTCTACATTTATGTGTACATGTGTATAAATTACTTGTGTGCATGTACCAAAATAATGTGCATGTGCAAACACATGTACATATGTTTTGTAAGTTCTAATAGATGAATCCAAGGAGAATAAATTGTTGGGCAGTTCAATCAAAACAATTCTAATGGAATTCCATCTTCAATGATCTGTTCATGATCGACTTTTGACAATTTCCATTTTTTTATTTTTTTTCTTTGATTGAACTTCTATCAACTTTATACGTGCTACACACAACAAGTGACTATATTGAGAACTTATGACATCATGTTCATAATCTTGAAAGTAAACAAAATCCCGACTTTGATGAGTTTTTTGGAAAAAATAACCTTTCAGTATAATAGACCCTCTGTCATATATAAACCCGTTATCATCATAATTTTCTCATAATTACATCTTTCATTCAGTGAAACATATCAAATAATACTTCACATTTTTTGTGTTGGTAGTAGGTGTAACTATAGCAAAAACACAATAAAACTTACGTAAATTTAGATCATAATTAACATGAAAATTAACTTTAAAATTAACATGTTTACTTGATTTTATTATCTATTTCTAGATATCTACCATTTGAAATCAATTGAAATGTTGTCTTCTCTAACAATATCAGAAACTCAATCACCTTTAGATGAAACTATAGTCTCCTCTGATTGCATTTTTTCAAAGTTTACAACAGACATTTTCCCCTTTGTATTTAGTTATGTATGTTGCAAATCTTTTACATACATTTTGTTTTCACAAACATCATTAGATTATGTGTTTTCTATGCAAACATGACTAAAACAAGAGTACTTTATTTTATCAAGTGCCAAAATGTTACATTTTGGCACTACTTTGTTTTAATTGAACGCAATTTTTGAGTCCCTTTTATTGTTTTAATGTCATATCCAATCGATCTATCTACACCTTGGACCCCAATATGCCAAAAAAAACTATATGGAAAATTCAAACAAGAATATCAATATGTTATTCAAAATACCATCAAAGATAATCATTGTGATAAATAATGTTTAAAATTAGAAATCTAATAAAAAATAGATCATGTACATATTAAAGTGCTCTCTCTCTCTCTCTCTCTCTCTCTCTCTCTCTCGATATATATATATATATATATATATATATATATATATATGCAAGTTAATTTTTGTATATATATGTACATGTACTTTCGTATTTCCCTTGACCAGTTAGTCTCATGGCTTAATGCAGTGATGCACCATTGAACAACTTGTTCAGCTGAGACAAGCCAGTTTGCAGAGTGGTCCATTCGATATCTTCGAAGTGCTCATTTTATACATGCCCCTGCACCATCATGTTCTCCTTTTCCATGACCAGTCTCAAAGAAATTCCAAAAATGTTTAATGTGGGTTTTCATATGAAGACAACAGAACCAAAAGAATGATCATGAAGATTTGAAATGACCTGCGCACTCATTTAACCATATCCAATGTTTATTGAATTTTATTTCACCACTTTTCATGGAGTCATAAATCTTTTCAAAATAATGTTGTTCAAAATATGTTTCATGTGTAGGATCGTCACTGATATAAAAGTGATATTGTTTAATAACATGTCGATTTTTACTAGTGCTTTCTATATGATCAACATTTTTTTTATCGTGTCTATATAGAATATGGACAAGCACAGAGACTTGGTCAGAATGACAATATTAAATCTGTATTTCTTTTGTGGAAAAAATATGTAGTTCTCTACAAAATCAACTATTGAAAAAATGGTCCCTTGTGGAAAAACTTCACGGGATTTTTTGAATTGAAAGTCCTACCATCGAGCTCTATGGGAAGGCCTGGTGTATTTATAAATTTTTGTCTCAAACTCTCTCAAAAAATCTATCACAAAAAATTTTTCTTCCTGTACATCAATTCTTTTAGCACTTTTAGTACTTCTTGAACCAATCCATGTATGAATATATTCATATATCTTCCATCTCAGTTTTATGTTGGAAAATGATTGATCATTTATATCTGTACGATATTTTTTTTTAAATAAAGTCGAATTTCCACAATCATTGCATTTTTTACCACCAACACATTTTTTTTAGTAAAATAATTCATGGTTTTCTCTTCCACATAGAATTTCAGATATGAAATAATGAATAATGTAAGGAGGAGGTGAATCTTTCCAAAATGTTTTACCAAAATTAAGGAATGTATCATAATATAACTACAATTCCACATTATAACGACAACAAAAGTGTCGCGTACAGTGATAGGTTTAACATACCATGGTTTTTGTTGCACAAAAGAACTAATTGAGACATTAATTTCATGATTCTCTTCTATTAAATTGTTGAAAAACTCTATCTGAGTGGTGTCCAAGATATGTTTTTCATGTTCTTTGTATTGATTTCGTGTTATTTTTTGTTGTATCACATCCCTTTCTTTTGGTGAAACACATTAATTTTTCATCCAATATTCATATATTATTTTTTTAACATCTTATCCAAGTCTATATTTGTATGGTTGCCTACAAATAACTGTCCAACAAGCGAGTTCATTATTTACATATATTTGCAATCGAAATTTCCAATGTTTGTGCAAATTTTTTCCTGACATCCCTAATGCTTGTGTCATAGATTTTACCAAGTGATTTTCTTTAGTACTTGATAAAACCACTAACATTTGTATTTCTCTACATGCATATAAATAAATTTTCTGTCTAGATTTTCCAATTGACTTTAGAGCACTAATTATATTTTGTATCACATTTTCCTTCATTTTTTATCTTTTGTTCATTTTCGAATACCCAATAAATTCGTAGCTTCTTTTAATTTCTTTAATGTTAAGAGGCTTTTTAAATTTGGGCTTGAACTACAACATTTTCATCTTTGAAGGACGTATCAATAATGAGCTTAATATGATATCATATAACATGGTCAGCCTTTTTATCTCCATATGTGTGAGTGTCATCATTTTCTAACATCTTATCATCGATATTGATTTCATCTGTACATATTAGAATTAAATGTACAGAATGAGTTTACATATTCAATAAATAATTAAATTAAAAAATATATATAATTTCAATAATACACATTCAACATATATATACATTCTTGGTGATTCAATATCTTCACTTGAATTTCTTTGAACATTTTCAACATCTCCAATCATTGGTTAAATATCTCTTTTACTTTCTCTTTCAAAAATTTCTATCTCATCATCAATGTTTTGAGGAATATCTCCCTCTGTTTACATTGAAAAATATTTTTCAAATTATTTCATCAATTAAAAATTAAGTTTCACAATACTCTAGTCAATTTTTAAATATAATTTTATAATTTTTAGATTTACATACCTCCATCAACTTCTAGTTGAGGTTGATTTTCCCTTTCTATTACTAGTAAAAAATGATGAAATTAATGACTAGGTGACTAAAAATGTTAGTCACCACAATTATTTCAAGTGAATTACTACTAAATTTGAGCAATTTTAAGTGATCGAACTAAAAATGACTAACTTAAATGACTAATTTAGTCTTGGAATAAAATATACGACTATATAATAAGTGACTAAACTAAAAGTGACTAACTTAAACAACTAATTTAGTCTAGGGATAAAATATATGACTAGATAATAAGTGACTAAAGTAAACGTGACTAACTTAAATGACTAATTTAGTCTAGTATTAAAATATATGACTAGATAATAAGTGACAAATTTAATAATGATTAATATAAATGACTATTATAGTCCAAGAATAAAAATATGGCCAAATAATAAGTACAACAAGTATATGGATTAGTCATTTATATTAGTAATTTTTAATTGTGTCA
>JAXQQM020086759.1:0-29890 GCA_034641835.2 Pinus albicaulis | reverse complement strand
GCGGAGGCCGTCAAAAGGAGGTCCAAACAAAACGACAAGAGGTGATTTGAAAGGAAAAGAGGTTGATTTCAATGGATCTGAAAGGGAGAGCGAGATGGAAAAAGAAGGGAGCTGGCATGACTGAAAAAATCCATTGAGTGAAGACAGATAAAACTCTTCCACAAAGTGGAGGTACTAAACCCTAAGGGTTGGGAGTTCCCATAGATAGTCATGGTCAGGATCTTGAACCACGAGTGGGCAGAGAGGTGGAGTTGGTGGAAGACACGACGAAGGCTGCGACGAGAACCCGAGAAAAATTGCGAGAAAAATCTTTGGAAAAAGAGCGGAGTCGCGATTTCGACACGTCTACGAGTGCGAGTCGAAGTCGCTGAAAAGTGCGACCTGGAGGTCCAGGTCGCAGGTTATGGGCCAAAAAGTGTGACCCCCCGTTCCGGTTGTCTCGGCGGCAGATTTTCAGAAAAGTTGCCGTCTCAGTTGCGGCTGGTGTCGCTTACCTGCGCAATAGGGCCAGAAACACACGGAAGTTAGAAATTTTAAGTTTTTAGGGTTTTATGTGAGAAAAATGACATAAAAGGAGGAAAACTAAGCAGCTGAAAAGAAGCCCTAGGGCCTGAAGTAGCTGGATATGCAGGAATATGAAAAACGACAGCGGTCGTAATTTAAAACCCGTGTGGAGTCGCCATTTGTTAGTATGAATTCTTCGTCGAGGTGTACGAAAAAGAACCACTTTAGCTACGCATAACTAATAGCCCTAACAACAATAGAGGCTGCCAAACATCTTCAGATCTGCGATTAGTAGTAAAAATGCTGCAACAAACAGATCTATAAATGGAAAGACATTAAGCAGTAAAGTAAAGGGGTTTGCTCCATGCATCCAACAGACAAGACAAGAACACGATTTTTGAAAGAATTTTTGTATTACAGGGCACCTGGGAGGAAAACAAGAAGGTGTATCCAGCTCTCCTCAATGGGATGGGTTCTTTGTAGTCCTCAGCACTTCAGATCTAAGCTTTCTCTCTCTTGTAGGTGTAGAAAACCCAATGCAGAAAATGGAGCTCAATGGGAGCAAATGGTGAAAATGGGACCAAGTGTATAGATCCAGAGTGATCTAGTAAGCAACAAAAGGTGAGGAATGATGGGGAAGAACCCTCCTATTTATAACAAAATATTGGGTCATTCTAGATCTTGGTGCATGATTAAAATAATGTTAACCAAATCTAGATCCACCTTTATGGAATATTTTATTATATTTGTTGGAGGGAAAGGGTCTTTGACTTGGGTCAAATCCCTTGATTAGTCAAAAATAAATAAATAAATGATTTATTTATATTTTTAAGGAAGTGGTTGGAAGATAATCAAATAAATAATGATTTATTTAATTAGTTGTGGGTGATTTGGTCATATTTAACAAGGAATATTATCTAAATAAGATTTAAATAATTATTCCTAGAAAATAATAAGATAACTAAGGGTTTATCTCATTAATTTCTTTGTTTTGGGGTTAAACATGACTGGGAATAATAATTAAATTATGGTTTAATTAATTATTCCATGAGGAAAATCAAACAAATATAGGTTTGTTTAATATTTCCTTTTGGGGTTTCCTATTTTAACATAGTGAAAGCCAGTTTTACTTAGGGTAAAATTGGTCTTACATGGTGTACTTGGGTCCATCTAATGATAAAAGGTTAGATGACCAAAAAATGGTGTAACAGCTATCATTGTAAAAACAATGAAAATAATTGAAGATTAACTAATGCTCTAAAATATTAATAATGATATTAACTAAAAGGAATACTGATTCACCCCCCATCTCATTATTTCCAACAATTGGTATTAGAGCTTGGTTCCTTCAATAATATTTTAATAGCTGGAAGGAAGTCATGGAGCATACCATGAATGGTGTACCTCTGTTCAATGAAAATAATTAAGTACTATGGAAAGGAACTGTTGGGGTTCCCATGTTTTGGCAAGGTTGGCAATACCAAAAGATGAGACAACACAGAACCACTTTCAGACATTAGGATCTAGCCCTCCTAGGTCCAGAGAGGGATCTCTCTATGATTATCGAAGGAGATATGTCTTTGAAGTTCTCAATTGTGATTTTAGGCTAGTTATAGGCTCAAGGTTGTTTGTTTGATTGTTTGAGTTTGGTTGTTGAGAATCAGGAAGGAAGGTTTCACCATAAGACAAGGATGGGTAAAGAAGGAAGTTAGGCAAAGATAGATAACTCAAGGAACATCAAGGCCATTGGGAAATGGAGTCAAGAAAGGATTTATTTATGTTCAATGTGTAAGCTTCAGTTGGGCTCGTCATCTAGAGCATTTGGATCTCAAAGATTGATTGGTGGGATGGAACATTAAGGAATGAGAATGAAGGATGGAGAACCATCTGATTCTGTCTATAGATCAGGCCAGAGGTCATTTAACTCCAGGCCTGCTTGGACAAAACCATAGGCAAGACAAGGGATCTTGAAAAGGTTTATATGGAAGGGATAGGTTATGAAGAGGCAGAGACATGCTTCTACACCTCCCAATGTTCCTAACCTCTTTCAATTAAGTCTTAAAAAAAACATCTGAACATTGATTCTATTAACTTGCACATCAGAGAGCAGGAAATAATCATCCACTACACTGGTTTAGTCAATTAAAAACAATATTCAGATACACATATGAGTGGAAAACATTAAAGACTGAGAGAGCTGGGACATAAGGTACCTAACAAGGGTAAATCTTATGTCATGCGTTCAGATGCCAGTCAGAAGAACATGAAATGAAATGGAAATAAACGCAGAGATGAGAAAAACATCACCAACTGCTGTAGATCAAGATCCAATGAAAACTGCTTATCATGTTAAACACAATACCAATCAGGTACATCACTGCCCAAAGCTTTTACATTCAGCCTGAATACATCATATTTCTCAGCCTATCATACAATCATTACACAGGGAACTTGGCTCAGGACAAAAATTCTTGCAATTCACTGATAATGCATCAACAACCATTACAATGATATCCTTTTGTGCTTTATAGCAGAAGAGACACAGAGGACCGACTGAGGAGGTAGGTGAATTTTAAATGTTACATTTAAACACAACAATGAATGCAGGGCCGAGGCCCATTCCGCTTGATATGTTGTATATTTAATCTTTGTCATCTCCCCGGTGCAATAGAGATCTGCTTCGGATATGATTTGACCTTTTGGCTGCAGTACTCCAGGTGATTTGAACAAAATGAAAGAAACTGATGAGAGGTCTGCCTCATAGATGTTAGATTATTTTGAACTATAGCTGGGATGAAAAACTCCTTCAGGGACACGGCGCATAATAAAGACTATATGGGAGACCTGTCCTTTATGGAAAAACATTATGTTGATAAGTAAACCTTGATATTACCTCTTATTGATGTTCAGGATCTCCAGATCGATCCTCGGGGTCTTCAAAATGATGCTTTGCCTCTTTAAACCCCTAGTTCAGAGCTCAAGATCTTCGTTGATGTGCACTAATCCCTCTGTTCTGTACTGAAACTCCTTGCTGCTTCATTACTGCCTCCGTTGAGTTAGCTCGATCTTTAAATGGCGCCGACAGGACTTTCGACATTTGAACTCTGCTTTCCTTTAATGTAAGTCCTGACAGCCCCATTCCTTGACTTTCCTGATGGTACTGGCTCATTATATTTGATCCTGACTGTAGCGCTCGCCATCGAGGTAGTACACCAAACAGCGATAGGTCTCATCCTCTAGAAACTCTGCAACATAGCAAAACTTATGAAGAAAATGGTGGACGGAGCGATGGATGCAGGGTGGACGAAATGGTAGTGCAGCGGTGGTGGAAACAATGCTATTGTGTAAAAGAACAATGAAAATGCAGTGGAGTGGTGGAATGCGCGGACAATAGGGTTTGGTAGAAATATGCAGCGCAGACCGTTGGATTCAAGCCTGGAGATGAAAATCAGTGGTGGAGATTGAGCGGCGTAAAAATATATGAAACGAACAAAAAACAAACAAAACGCATGAAATGCGACGGAGATGAATGTAAGAGTGGGACCCAGCAGAGGCGGAGGGCGATTAGATCTGAACCATCGGATCCAGGGGAGGATCAACGGCCAAGATTGAATCAGAACCATAGCAATTGGGGGTACCAAAGGGTGACACACATAAAATTTTCCGATTGCGATCAGGGAGGACGAGCGATGACCGTTGGATCTGGGAGGAAATTGACGGACGAGATAAAATCGAAGCAATCGCAATCGGGGACGGGAAGATAGGACATGCGATTGCAATCGGAGGTCGGAGCGCGATTGAGCGCTGACCGTTGGATCGGGGATCAGATCAACGGTTCATGTTCAATCGGAGGGAGAGAAGAGGGGCGGCGGAACGATGATGCGATTAGCGCTGAGCCGTAGGATCAGCAGGGAGATCGAAGGCGGAGATTTAATCAGGGGGGAAAAAGAAGGAATTGCGATCAACGATCGGGCGGAGGGTGCGATTGAGCGCTGACCGTTAGATCTGAAGGCCAGATCAATGGCTCAGATGTAATCGGAGGGGCAGTGCGATCGGGGAATCGGGAGTTGCGATGACCGTCGGATCTGCGGGAGGATGGACGGCTAGGATTAAATCGGGAGATCGCAATCGGAGCTCGGAGAAGAAGGCATGCGATTGAGTTTTGCGATTGCGATGGAGCGATTAGCGCAGGGCCGTTGGATCGGCTGGGAGATGGACGACTGCGATAAAATCGGCGGATGGCCAAATCAGAGGATCGGAGAGACGGGCTTGCGATTGATCGGGGGTTACGACGTGAATGTTGCGATTGCGATCGGGTGGGGGGCTGCGATTAGCACTCAGCCGTCGATCTTTATGACAGATCAACGGACCAAAACGCGTCGCGAGACTTTGTTTAACAAATAATCGCATCGGAACTTTTTTGATATAACAAAGAAAATGTGCACTCGCCTGACTTCCGATTGTGATTAGCGCTTGGGACTTAAGCGCTTGGTCCCAACGCCAGGCCATGTGGGGAAGTGGTTTGAAAGGGGCTTGGGGTAAAGGGGTAGGCCTTTAATAAGGTCAGAAGATGGGTTTTTTGCCCATTTTAATGGATTTTAAGGGGTTTAAAGGGAAACGATAAGGGGAAAAATGGGAAATAAAGAATAAGGGAAGGACTTAAGGGGATTTTGGGGGGATTTGAGGGGTAAATGGGGAAATAGAAGGGGAGACAAGGGGGGATAAAAAGAAGTCTAAATGAGGGTAAAATAAAGGGAATTCGGACAAAGGGAAAGAAGGGGAATTGATGTATGTTATAGGGGTAAAGGAGGGAATAATAGGCCCTTTTTAGCAATTTACTAGCAGAGGGGGATTTGTATTAGGCACAACAATTGAGAGAATTCAAGGAGGATGGGTTTTCAGGGGAAAGGCATTCCTTGAAGGCTCAAAACAATCTAGCCCCCAGCTGACTTGTCAAGAATTTCATAGGGGGGCTAACAGTGGCTCCACGTGGGGATGGCTTCTTCTTGAAGGAGTCAAGAATTCAGAAAATGATCTCTTGGTGTAGGCCAGATGCCTGCTGCTATAAGCCATCTTTCTTCTTTCTTTAGATTAGTTTCCACAATATATTGGATACACAAATCAGCAGAAACATTTTCCCAACCAATCTACCTACCCAAACTAGAGCTCTAACAATTTTCCCTTGGGTGCATTTGAACTAGCAGACCCTTTACATTTTATTTTACAAAAAAAAAACAAACCTATTCTAATTCTACCCTTATTGCTCCATGAGGCCAGATTAGACTGTTGGCCTCATACAATTCTCTACCTAAACTACTACCTGTTGGGATTAAACTGTCCAACAGGTTTCTTCA
Organism: Pinus albicaulis; assembly: GCA_034641835.2. Lineage (NCBI taxonomy): Eukaryota > Viridiplantae > Streptophyta > Pinopsida > Pinales > Pinaceae > Pinus > Pinus albicaulis. The sequence goes on along the minus strand of JAXQQM020086759.1, from coordinate 24,032 downwards.
CCTACATTCTAAGACAGGAAATTTAAACACAGCCAAGCCAGGATTAGACTGTCTGACTTGCTGTAGTGAAAACTTTGTAGCAAACTGCAACAAAACTGTGAAGGCATGAAATCTGCAGTTTTGAAAATATCCTTCTTTCTTTGTTTCAGCTCTGATTTTAGGCATGTTAGAGCTGATTTTCTTTCCTCTGCTGATCCAGATTTTGAGCTTGTTTGGATCAGCTATTCTGCTTCCTTTTGGCTCAGATTTTGAGTTTATTAGAGCCAATCCTTTTGCCTCAGAGGTTCATGTTTTGAGCATGTCTGAACCTCTCTTTTCATTCTATTTTTTGGAACAATTTCTTCTCTTTTTGCTGAAAATGAAAATTTGCAACGGTATATACAATGGAAATGAAACTGGAAATGGAGAATTAACAGAAATAGTGTTTGAGCATCTTGCCATTGACAGAACCCCCAAGCAACTCGGAACCATCAAGTTCTTGCAAGAAAAACGCATTAGGACCCACAGTGGCTTGAATGATGAAGGGACCTTGCCACAAGCTGTCGAATTTGCCATGTTTACCTTTATCCTCTCTTCTTGAATCCCACTTCAGGACCTTGTCCCCAACTTTGAAATTTGCTGCTTTGGTTCTTTTGTCAAACTATCTCTTCATGTTTTCCTGCACTTTGATAGCTCTGTTATAAACCTGCTCCCTGGTTTGCTGAAGATGGATTTTTTCATTAATTCTCCTTATCATGCTGTCCTCTTCTGACTGGATTTCTTGGATAAGCTTTACCACTGGTATCCCAAGGCTAGTAGGAAAAACTGCTTCTGTCCCATAAACCAGCTGGAAGGGTGACATGCCAATAGATTTCTTTGTAGTGAGCCTGTCTGCCCAGAAGGCTTGTATCAAATTTTTATGCCATGACCTTTTGTTCTCTTCCAACAGCTTCTTAATGATTGTAACCAGACTTTTATTTGATGATTTAGCTAGGCCATTACCCTGGGGGTAATAGGCAGTTGAATGTCCAAGTGAAATTTCGTACCTGTGACAGAAATCAATCATTCTTTTGGATCTGAAAGAAGCAACATTGTCAGTGATTATTTTCTTTGGGCAGCCAAACCAAGATAAGATAAAGTCTTCTAGGAACCTAATGATGACAGAATCAGTGGCATTCCTAGTGGGTATGGCTTCAATCCACTTAGTGAAGCAATCAGTAGCAGTCAGGATCCATTTGTGTTGCCCAGAAGAAGAGGGGTGGATTTCTCCAATGAAGTCTAAGCCCCATTGCGTGAAGGGACCTTCTATGGTGATAGGTTGCAGAGGGAGGGGAAGGAGCTTTCTTTTGCCTTCAAAAATTTGGCATTTGTGGCAGGTAAGGACCATTTTATGAACATCACTAAAGAGTGTAGGCCAATAGTACCCAACCCTGAGTATCTTATTTGCAGTGGCCTTCCAACTCAGGTGGCCTCCACACTCCCCAGCATGGAATTCTTGTTTGATTCTTTCAACTTTAGTTTCAGGCAAACATTTCAGCAAAAGACCATTTGGTTCTTCCAATATAGACTCTCATTCATAATGCAGTAATTTCTAGCTTTGAGTTTTATGAATCTAGCCTTTGTTTTGGACAGTTCTGGAGGGGCATTGAGGTGTGTGAGCACATAAAGGATATCAGTGTACCAAGGAGAGTTCTGAAACTGCTCCTCAACAGTTGGATGGGGCAATCCTTCCTGCTCATCCAGGGCATTCATCATGTTAATATCAAGGGCCTGTAGATTAGATTCAGCCATCAATTGGGCCAGGCCTTGACCTTTGATCAACTTGGTGGGTTTGATTTCAATGTCATATTCTAAAATTGTAGCAATCCATTTGCCCCTTTTCCCATTTGGGTCTTGGGACAGGATATGTTTGACCACTATATTTGGCACATAGGCAATGGTGTGAGAATGCAGAATGTACACCCTAAAGTCTTTTAAGGCCTTAATCAGGGCATAGGCCTGCTTTTCCATGATGTTGTACTTTAAGGGTGCATGTCTTAAGGCTTTACTGAAGAAGGCTATAGGCTGTTCATTACCTTCTAAATTTTTCTGCAGCAAAACTGCAGCTATTGTGTGTGGGGAAGCAAATGAAAAGATCAGAAAATATTTTGAAAAGTCAGGGCTGATAAGGACAAGGGCCTGGGTGAGTGCAAGCTTTACTGACTCAAAATATTTCTTGGCTTCAACAGTCCACTTAATTCCTACATCTTTCTTTATCATTTCAGTCATTTTCCTAGGATGCTCAGCAAGATTGGGGATAAATCTTCTAAGGAAATTGATCTTCCCAATGAAGGACTGTAACTCCTTGATGTTTCTTGGATGTGCAATTTTAAGTATTCCCTCAACTCTCTGGGGGTCTATCCTAATCCCTTTCTCAGATATAATGTGGCCAAGAAGCTTACCTTCTTGCAGCCCGAAACAGTCTTCTTAGGATATAGGGACAGACCATACCTTCTACATTTTTCAAAAACTTTCCTCAGATGTTTGAAGTGTTCTTCTTCTGTTTTAGAAAAGATAGTTAAGTCATCCAAGTAGATAAATATGAAGTGTCCAATCTCATCTGAGAAAGCAATATCCATTGCTCTCTGGAAGGTAGCCCCAGCATTCATCAATCCAAAAAGCATTTTCACATACATGAAGGGGCCCCATGGAGTGGTGAAAGCTGTTTTGAGTTGATCTTCTAGGAGTACCAGAACTTGGTTGTATCCTGAAAAACCATCAAGCAGGGAGATTCTTTTAGAGCCCACTACCTTCTGTAAGATATGTTCCATTCTAGGCAAGGGGTTGTTGTCTTTCAGGGAGGCTCTATTCAGGTTTCTGAAATCTATGCATAGTCTGATCTCCCCTGTCTTCTTCCTTACAACCACTAAGTTTGAAACCCAATCATAAAACCTTACAGGGACAATTATGCCTGCCTCATACATCTTTTTAATTTCCCTCTCTACTGCAGGCAATTGTTTTGGACTAATCCTACGGAGTTTTTGTCTGAAAGGTTTCTGATTTTCCTTCAGTGGTATCTTGTGTTGTATGATGTTGGTGTCATAGGCCTTCAATTCTTCATAGCTCCATGCAAACACATCAATGAATTCCTTAAACAAGTCAATGTATCTTTTCTTCATGTCTGCAGGTATAGACTTAGCCAATTTTATCATTTTGGGTTTGTCTTCAGTGCCTATGTTGCATTCTTCTACATCTAATTTTGCATGTTCTATTGTGGGCTTCTTTGCAACATCATCGAAATCAAAGAGGTCCTCTAAGGGTGCTAATCCTCTTGGTATGTTCTTGTCTTTGGCTTGCAGCACCTCCATTTCTTCTCTATCTTCGTTTTCACGTTTTATGGCTGAATCTCCAGTTTCTTCAGAAAAAAGAATTTATTTCTATACTACAAGGTGTTTCTAGTTCATCTGGGGAATCCTCACTTGGGCAGCTGTCATCAGATTTTGAGTCTGAATCAGAAAATTCAAACTCATTTCTACCCATCAGGAAATCTTCAATCTGTTTGTCTCCTTCAAAGACCTACCAATATTTTTCATTGTCTGGCACTGCAAGCCTAAATTTAGTCTGAATGATGATTTGTTGGTCAACTGGGGCCTTAGGATATGAGCTAGCTAGGTAGGCTAGTCCATTTTCAATAGCATTTTGACCCCTAGGAATGGATACTAAATCATATTCAACAAACGTTTTCAGCAAATCTAGAGTATCATTCCTATATGCCCCAAGCCTGGGGTGTTTTGCCGAATACTCACCATTCATCTGTTTGATCACTAACTCAGAGTCTCCTCTCACGACTATCCTACGGGCTCCTAATTTTTTCAACAGATTTAAGCCCAAGATTAGAGCCTCATATTCTGCAATGTTATTCATGCATTTGAAATGCAGATTGACAACGTGGCTCTCTGCGTGGTCATTTTCGGTGTTACGCAGTCACACTCCTGCTACAGCGCTTTGTCTAGTACAGGACCCATCAAAGTTCATTTCCCACAGGGGTTATTTGTTTACTTCCACTTCACTTTCTCCCTTACAGCCGGGTTCGCCATTAGGTTGAGTTGGGAGGTCTGTACTAGGTTGTAAACTATCTTGTTGTTCATAGAGGCCATGGATGTCAGGGAGGTGGTTAGCTTGTTGTTCTTGTTCTGTTTCTGTTTCACTTGGAGTGAGAGGTCCACCACAGATCCTACAGGCTTCATTGCTGATTTCCTCTTCATTTTCAGTTTGCTGCCCATGGTCTTCCTGATCATATTCTTCCAAAGTGGCCATTATGTGGAGGTCCATAGGCTCGGTGTTCTCATTTGTATGCCTATTCTGGGACTCTGGCTCTTCTAAGGATTCATCATTACAAAAGATGAAGGAGTCAAGGTTTGTATGCATAGAATATAACGGTGAATTTTCAGGTTTCTCGGGGCTACTGACTAGGAATTTCATTTGGGATTCTCTATACAATCTTCTTAATTGGCCAAATATAGGTATAGTGGCATATGAGCCATCCATCTGCATGGTGCCTTGCAGCTTGGCTCCCCATGATCTAGATAATAACATGCCATACTTGGGTGGCACATCTACCACCACAACATCCATGACCATACATCTAGCAGGGACTTGGGTCAGGCTCACACACAGGTCTTTGATCAGGCCAAGGCATTTTACTCTGCTAGAGTCAAATGAGTATAAGTCTTTGTAGGGTCTGGTTACCTCTAGACCTAGTCTTTCCATCACTACCTTGGGCATTAAGTTGTGTGATGCTCCTGAATCATGCATTGCATTGTGGAGTATTTTATCATGAATGTTGAGACTAATATAGAAAGGTGGTACCACCCCTTCCTGAAACTTTCCTTCAATCTTAGGACCAAACAAGAGGGCAGGCTGATCATCATTCAAGTTTACAGAATTAGTGTATTCCCCTAAATTCAATGCTTTCAAAATTTGGCCCTTATATGCATCCTGAGTGGCCAACTCAGATAATGGTACAGATATTTTGATTTTTGCAATCTCACTTTCTAAACTGCAAGTGGATTGACTCTTTGGAGTGCTTAAGTCTGTTTTATTTGCCACTATTTTGGCGGTTGAATCAGCTTGTGTTTTCTCATTATGTACATGTGTAAAAATAGTTTTATCAGGAGCACTAACTGAGGTGCTAGTGCTACTAGCTAGTTGAATTTGTCTTTCATTATTTTGGTTTCCTTTCTGTTTGTTTTTCTGAGAACTCTCCGCTGCTGATTTGTTGTTTACAGCAGTTACTTTAGAATATTTTTCAGGCCTCCTTTTTATGGTTACCTCAGGAGTTTTAGGTTTGGAAGTGTCTTGGTTATTTTTACTCCTAAGTTCGTGTTGTTCTCTGACCTGCAACATGGCATTTTCAAATCCCAACCTGTAATCCCCAGATTCAAACCATTCCTCCTCCTCGCAAGAGGTTGAGGGTTGGTCCTCTTCTGAATCACAGTTTAGGATTGAATCTTCTATTTCAAACATGTTTCTCACATTCCCTTCAGACTCTTCTATGATTCCCTCATCCTCATCAAGAAAGTTTTGGAATGGGGGAATGACTTGCTGATCTACCTCTTTCTGTCTGTTGGGAGTGTTGTTGTTTCTTCTAAAGTTTTGGCTCTGATTCTGACTTTTGCTTAGGTTACTAACTGTGACAACCATTTTCTCCATCATTTGTTTCATCTTTTCCACATCCTTGCACATGCGTTCATTATTGGGGTCAGACGTGGAGGCTACATTGTCATCCCTGTATGTTACCCTCTTCTTAGATCTTAGTTTTTCTCTTTTCTCGATCAGATTCGCTTCTATGTTTACTGCCCCTTTCTGCATATCCTCCAATGTGGTATATTCTTTATCTCTAAGCTCATAGGCCATGTCAGCATCAAATCCATCAGGATATTTTGCTAGGGCCATACCTTGTGGAGGTTTCATGTGTGGAGGGAGAGCATTATAAATACTGTTGAATCTAGTGGTATAATCATGAACACTCTCTCCTACGTTCCTCTTAAGGGACATGTATTCTGCTAGGAGCTAGCGAGGGTTTGCTCTAGTTTCCCATTTGTTGATGAAAGTCTGGTATAAAGCAGGGAGATCTTGGATACTACCAGCAGGTAGGTTTTTAAACCACTTTTTAACCTCTCCCCCCAGGCTCTGTGCAAAAATTCTCATTTTGATTGTTTCATCATCCATTTCCATATAGTCAAAAGAGTCCTCCATTTTATCTACATGTTGTTGTGCTGTTGTAGGCTCTTTAGCAGGGAAGTGTGGGGTTTTTGATTGATAATCATTTGGTAAGAGCATCAGAGGCTGAGGTAAAAATAGAGGTGCATACCAGGCTGCCATGATGATGTTATGATGAGGTATAGGGTTGGCTTGAGCAGCTGGTATTTGGATGACAGGGATGTTTGGACCAGCAGAAGTCTGTTGAGCAGATATCGGGTGAGAAAGCCCCAAGTTTTGGAGAAAGTGGAGATCATGTGGTGTGGAAGGAGGGGTTTCACTGTCCCTAGGGTCCAGCTGGTCTGAAACACTGAATGACCTAGTTCTAGGTAATCTGTTTTGAAGGTCTAGGTCGAAGAAAGGGTCTAATAGAGCTGCAAGATCTTCTGGTGCAGAATTGGCTCTATGAATGTTGCTGGAAATGGTTGATCTCCTACTTGCAGGTGTTCTTTTAAGGATTTTCTCAGGATTATCAACTATTTCAGGTGGGTCTGGATCAGGAAAAGCTCTTGTATGAATGATTCTATGAGCCAGAGTGTTATTTTTAGCCAAGCAGCTTAACCCTACTAGTTATTTCTGTTGTGGTTGATGTTGTCTCAGGGCTGGTCTCCCAGTGGAGCCTTCATTATGCTTTGAATCTGGTCTCCCAGTGGAGTCTTATGTGAAACCAAGGCAATCAGCAGGCCTACTGATCACCAGTGGAGTCTTTTCGTTTGGGAACAATGGAGTCGCCAGGTGGAAGGTTTAGGATGTTTCTAGGGGGTACACTGTCCACCGCAGTGATGAGGAAATATCCTTTTCAGGAATATCCCAAAAAACACAGCAAACTCTAACCAGAGATGGACTGGGAGGGCATTTACCAGATGTGTCACCTCCTAAAGAGGATGAGATCCGGAGGGTACCTGGCCCTTACCAGGCTCTGTCTAAGAGTAAGGGGTAAAACACACAAGAGGTAAGTGAAATAGGAAGGATAAGTGTTTTGCTGCCAGCCTAAATAGAGGTTCTAGGTTTTCTGAGGCTTGGAGATGCAACAAGATGAAAGTACTCAGAAATTCCCCAGTGGAGTTGCCATTATGTTGGGGTTCCCATGTTTTGGCAAGGTTGGCAATACCAAAAGATGAGACAACACAGAACCACTTTCAGACCTTAGGATCTAGCCCTCCTAGGTCCAGAGAGGGATATCTCTATGATTATCGAAGGATATATGTCTTTGAAGTTCTCAATTGTGATTTTAGGCTAGTTATAGGCTTAAGGTTATTTTTTTGATTGTTTGAGTTTGGTTGTTGAGAATCAGGAAGGAAGGTTTCACCATAAGACAAGGATGGGTAAAGAAGGAATTTAGGCAATGATAGATAACTCAGGGAACATCAAGGCCATTAGACAATGGAGTCAAGAAAGGATTTATTTATGTTCAATGTGTAAGCTTTAGTTGGGCTAGTCATCTAGAGAATTTGGATCTCAAAGACTGATTGGTGGGATGGAACATTAAGGAATGAGAATGAAGGATGGAGAACCATATGATTCTGTCTATAGATCAGGCCAGAGGTAATTTAACTCCAGGCCTGCTTGGAAAAAACCATAGGAAACACAAGGGATCTTGAAAAGGTTTATATGGAAGGGATAGGTTATGAAGAGGCAAAGACAGGCTTCTAAACCTCCCAATGTTCCTAACCTCTTTCAATTAAATCTTAACAAAAACATCTGAACATTGATTCTATTAACTTGCACATCAGAGAGCAGGCAATAATCATCCACTACACTGGTTTAGTCAATTAAAAACAATATTCAGATACACATATGAGTGGAAAACATTAAAGACTGAGAGAGCTGGGACATAAGGTACCTAACAAGGGTAAATCTTATGTCATGCATTCAGATGCTAGTCAGAAGAACATGAAATGAAATGGAAATAAACACAGAGATGAGAAAAACATCACCAACTGCTGTAGATCAGGATCCAATGAAAACTGCTTATCATGTTAAACACAATACCAATCAGGTACATCACTGCCCAAAGCTTTTACATTCAGCCTAAATACATCATATTTCTCAGCCTATCATACAATCATTACACAGGGAACTTGGCTCGGGACAAAAATGCTTGCAATTCACTGATAATGCATCAACCCCCATTACAATGATACCCTTCTGTGCTTTATAGCAGAAGAGACACAGAGGACCGACTGAGGAGGTAGGTGAATTTTAAATGTTACATTTAAACACAACAATGAATGCAGGGCCGAGGCCCATTCCGCTTGATATGCTGTATATTTAATCTTTGTCATCTCCCCGGTGCAATAGAGATCTGCTTCAGATATGATTTGACCTTTTGGCTGCAGTACTCCAGTTGATTTGAACAAAATGAAAGAAACTGCTGAGAGGTCTGCCTCATAGATGTTAGATTGTTTTGAACTATAGCTGGGACGAAAAACTCCTTCAGGGACACGGCGCATAATAAAGACTGTATGGGAGACCTGTCCTTTATGGAAAAACATTCTGCTGATAAGTAAACCTTGATATTACCTCTTATTGATGTTCAGGATCTCCAGATCGATCCTCGGGGTCTTCAAAATGATTCTTTGCCTCTTTAAACCCCTGGTTCAGAGCTCAAGATCTTCGTTGATGTGCACTAATCCCTCTGTTCTGTACTGAAACTCCTTGCTTCTTAATTACTACCTCCGTTGAGTTAGCTCGATCTTTAAATGGCACCGAGAGGACTTTCGGCATTTGAACTCTGCTTTTTTTTAATGTAAGTCCTAACAGCCCCATTCCTTGACTTTCCTGATGGTACTGGCTCATTAGATTTGATCCTGATTGCACCGCTCACCATCGAGGTAGTACACCAAACAACGGCAGGTCTCATCCTCTAGAAACTCTGCAACACAGCAAAACTTATGAAGAAAACGGTGGACGGAGCGATGGATGCAGGGTGGATGAAATGGTAGTGCGGCAGTGGTGGAAACAATGCTATTGTGTAAAAGAATGATGAAAATGCAGTGGAGTGGTGGAATGCGCGGACAATATGGTTTGGTAGAAATATGCAGCGCAGACTGTTGGATTCAGGCCTGGAGATGAAAATCAACAGTGGAGATTGAGTGGCGTAACAATATATGAAACGAACAAAAAACAAACAAAACGCATGAAATGTGATGGAGATGAATGTAAGAGTGGGACCCAGTGGAGGCGGAGGGCGATTAGATCTAAACCATCGGATCCAGGGGAGGATCAACGGTCGAGATTGAATCGGAACCATTGCAATCGGGGGTACCAAAGGGTGACACACATAAACTTTTCTGATTGCGATCAGGGAGGACGAGCGATGACTGTTGGATCTGGGAGGAAATGGACAGACAAGATCAGATCGGAGAAATCGCAATCGGGGACGGGAAGATAGGACATGAAATTGCAATCGAAGGTCGGAGTGCGATTGAGCGCTGACCGTTGGATCGGGGATCAGATCAATGGTTCACGTTGAATCTGAGGGAGAGAAGAGGGCGGTGGAATGACGATGCGATTAGCGGTGAGCCGTAGGATCAGCAGGGAGATGGATGGCGAAGATTTAATCGGGGGGGAAACAGAAGGACTTGCGATCAGCGATCAGGCGGAGGGTGCGATTGAGCGCTGACCGTTAGATTTGAAGGCCAGATCAACGGCTCAGATGTAATCAGAGGGGCAGTGCGATCGGGGGATCGGGAGTTGCGATGACCGTCGGATCTGCGGGAGGATGGACGGCTAGGATTAAATCGGGAGGTCACAATCGGAGCTCGGAGAAGAAGGCATGCGATTTAGTTTTGCGATTGGGATGGAGCGATTAGCGCAGGGCCGTTGGATCAGCTGGGAGATGGACGGCTGCGATAGAATCGACGAATGGCCAAATCGGAGGATCGGAGAGACGGGCTTGCGATTGATCGGGGGTTACGATGTGAATGTTGCGATTTCGATCGGGCGGGGGGCTGCGATTAGCGCTCAGTCGTTGATCTTTACGACAGATCAATGGACCAAAATGCGTCGCGAGACATTTTTTAACAAATAATCGCATCGGAACTTTTTTGATATAATAAAGAAAATGTGCACTCGCCCGACTTCCGATTGCGATTAGCGCTTGGGACTTAAGCGCTTGGTCCCAGCACCATGCCATGTGGGGAAGTGGTTTGAAAGGGGCTTGGGGTAAAAGGGCTAGGCCTTTAATAAGGTCGGAAGATGGGTTTTTTGCCCATTTTAATGGATTTTAAGGGGTTTAAAGGGAAACGATAAGGGGAAAAATGGGAAATAAAGAGTAAGGGAAGGACTTAAGGGGATTTTGGGGGGATTTTAGGGGTAAACGAGGAAATATAAGGGGAGACAATGGGGGATAAAAAAGAGGCTAAATGAGGGTAAAAGAAAGGGAATTCGGACAAAGGGAAAGAAGGGGAATTGATGTATGCTGCAGGGGTAAAGGAGGGAATAATAGGCCCTTTTTAGCAATTTACTAGTAGAGGGGGATTTGTATTAGGCACATCAATTGAGAGACATCAAGGAGGATGGGTTTTCAGGGGAAAGGCATTCCTTGAAGGCTCAAAACAATCTAGCCCCCAGCTCACTTGTCAAGAATTTCATAGGGGGGCTAACAGGAACAATGGAGGTCTATCTCTTGGCGCAAGTTTACGAAGTATGGGACACTATTCAAAATGGATTTACATCAACTGCAGATGAACAAGTTAAGAGGAATTTGGAAAATGATAGAGAAGAAAATAATATTATTATCAGTGGACTTATTGAATCTGCTTATCATAATGTGTTGGGTTTTAAAACCAACAAAAATGTATGCGACAAGCTTGAGAATATATATGCAAGTGACTTGAATGTCAAAGAAGTAAAGCTTCAAATATACAGAGCAAAATTTGAGCAACTTAGAATGAAAGAAGATAACAACATTGCTACATACTTCCAACACGTTGATGAAATAACCAACACTCTTGAAGGATTGGGAGAGCGTGTTGACGAGAAGAATATTATATGAAAGTTTCTTATAATGTTACCAGGGAGATTCAACCCAAAGGTATCGTTCTTAGAATATAGTGCAAATCTGGACAAACTCAACAAAGAGGAATTACATGGAGTTCTCATAGCATATGAAATGAGACATGATGAAGAAGAGGTACTTGGCATCTAGAAATTGCGTTCCCTACATCTAAGAAAACCAATAAGGAGAAACAACCTTCAAAGGCACATAACTGCACCTACAAGTGTGAAGAAAAGGAAGATGATGAAGAAGGTCCATCAAATGGAGAATATGCTTACTTTACGAGAAAGCTAAAAATTGGTAAGGGAAAAATCAAGGGTAAACTTCCATTGATATGTTTTAGCTGTGGTGAGGTTGGGCATTTTGCAGCAAAATGTTTGAACATAAGTGATGGCAACTCAAAAGAAAAGAAAGGCTTTAAGAAATTCAACAAGCAAAGAAAAAATAAAGGATTCAAAAGGAACTTTCTCTCTAAAGAAGATAGATCATCATCCGATGAAGACAATGACAATGAAGAAGAAGCTAATGAGAGAGTATTAGTTATGTCCAAGCACATTAAACAAGAGGTATCAAACAATGAAGAAGAATTGTTGACCATAGAAGAATTTTCTAAGGAGGTAATCAAGCTTATAAAAGAGCTAAAGGCTGAGAAGATCTATTCCATTACTCTTGATGAACAAGTTCAAGGTCTCAAAATTGAATTTGAAGAACAAAAATGTATTGAAGAGTCACTTCAAAAGAATTTGGAAGAAACCAACCAAGAAAGGGAAGCATTAGAAGCCGAAGTAGTCTCGTTGCATAAGGAAGTGAAGAAGGAAAAAACTGTCCAAAACTATGCCAAAAGCCCAAGGGCATTGGAATAATTCATCAACAATCACCAATCTTACAATGACAGAACTAGCCTTGGTTATAAAGAAGAAGCAGGACCTTCTGCAACTCAAAATAATGGTTTTAACAAGGTTCAATGTCTTAGAGCTTTTCAAAAAGCTGAAAAAGGTCCTCAGGTCAAGAAGGAACATTGTGATAGGTTATCCAGCGTTCACTTCCTTTTATCCAAGGAACGACTGATAAAATCGCGAGGATCCTAAAGAGACATAATGTTCCCTGAACCTTTAGGCCCCTCCGCACCATTCTGAGTTCTCTTATATCTGTTAAGGACCTGTTCTGCCCTAAGGATGGTAAGGGTGTTTACTTGATTCCTTGCTCCTGTGGGACCCCTTACATCAGTGAGACTGGTCGTTCCATTAGTCAAAGAATTTAGGAGCATGCCTCTGACCTGAATCATAATAGGTCTCGCTCCTCTGCATTAGTAGAGCATGCAGAAAAGACAAAGCATCACATTTGCATCGAAGATGCGGAAGCTATTGCAAGGATAGACCATTTCCACCATAGAAAGTTAAGGGACGCCTTAGAGATCGAAAAGAGGCCTGTCAACCTCAACAGGGATGATGGGTGGAGTCTTAGTAGATGTTGGATCCCGGCCCTTCACTCTTAGTCTTTGGTTTTCTTTCCTTTCTGTTCTCCTTCGTTTCCTTTCTTCTCTGTTTTTTGTTTTATTCTTCCCTTTCTATTCTTGATTTTATTTTTATTTCTATTTTTATTTATATTTAGTTATTATTATTATTTATTTAATTACTTATCATTAATATTTATTTTTAATATTATTATTTTTTCATTCATCTATCTATGTTATTTTTTATGTTATATCTTTATTTCTATCTATCTTTATTTAGTTATTTTATTTTTATATTTTTATTTTCATTTTATTTATTTACTTTTGTTTTTACTTATTTATTTAAAAATTTATTTATCTATTTATGTATTTTATCTTAGTGCTTTTTATTTTTATTTTTATTTTTTATTTTTTATTTATTTTTTATTTTTTTTAAATTAATTATATATAAATATTAATTATTTTTAAAATATTTTAATTATTAATAAAATACAATAATATTATTTCAACTATTATTTTCCATATTTAGTCTTATTATCCATTATGGAATAATTCCTCTTTGATTGTTATTATTTTTCGTTCATTTATTTTTATTTTATTTTTATTTTCATTTTATTTTTATTTTTATGGTGGAGCCATCTTTTTGATGATGATGAAATGTTGAAACATTGATGGTATATTGTACCTGACATTTCAAATATGTTCATCATGAAAAAAATATTAGGAAAATAATTGAAGCTCAACTACATATCACAAGGAGATAGAACAATCTGTGACAAGGCAGTACATTGTAGCACATGGAAGGGTTTTGATTATAAATGAGGGATGCACCATGAGATAGGATGAGTTATGGTAAAGTGTATCGTGCCACAAACTGTTAGTCCACACATTTGGAAGTATTGCATTTTTTGTGTGGGGTGACGGGTGGATAAAACTATTGGCTTCACGGGGCTTAAAGCTAGGTTCAAATATGGTTGCGCAAACCAACAAAACTCACTATTATTGACCTTTACAATAAATAATTTCTTACACAGACCGAAGTCTCACCCAAGGCATTATAGGGGGATGCTAGAACTAGGTTTCTTCATCCAGAGGGACAATGGAATGTGGCTTTTGGGCTTTTCTTCCTTAGTAGATCTTCACAAAACATATATATTAATTATACAAGTGATGTTCAGCACATCTGTTGAACTTACTAGCAGATTGCATGATCTTTATTAATCATGCATGAAATAAGGTAAAGAACCATAAACAGAACTATACTATGAAATTACAGATCGAAACCCCTACCTTTCACATATATTAATAATAAATAAGTAAAGTAAAACACATAAAAAAAAATACAGATCTACCTCAAAAGGTCTTTCATTAATGCTGATATCCTTCTCATACATTCATTTCCACCCTACGCTCTCAGCTGCAATGGTTTTCACACTCGGCTGCAGACTTCCTAAGGTCTTCGTGCACTCAGCTTTAGGAGCATTTCCTCTAACCAAAAAACACAAACTCTGACTCAAAATTGTATTACATCAAAATGCATCCCATAAAATCTATCATTTCTTACCTCTTATGACTTCTATCTAGACTCCTTATATAGATTTTACATTTAAAATACCATAGTTTGAAAACCATGGGAAAATTGCAACGTTCAAAAAATAATCCCATCCCATTACATAATAAGGGGCTTTGACCCACCCGAAGGCCCCTAAGACTCAAAATGGACTTCGTGCTACACACTCTGCTCCTTGATCTATGGATTATTTTCTCTAACTTCTTTCATCAAGGGGTCCCATGTCCAACATGCCCCCAAGTCATAATGCTAGTGGCGCTGGCTCGATGCAATTCTTTTCAAAATATTTGATTTCTCTAAGCAATGTCTCTATGACTGTCTTGGCTTCCTTCTTCTCAAACCCTCTCTGTGTCTGACGCAGTGTGTTTAGATTATTTTTGACAGTTTGGGAGAGATGGCTAGCCTCATATTCCCATGTATTCATTCAACATGTAAGTAGATAATCCCTCCTATGCAACTCATCGACTTGTTTCTGTAAAAATTTACCCTCTTGGAGATGGGTAAAATTCTGCATCGGTCCTAATGTATTTGCAGTTACCTTAATATGATCCATCTGCTCTAGATTTTCGTGCACTTTGACCTCTAACTTATGAGCTTGAGGGTCCTCCTGCAGTGAGGCCCATAATCCCATGACTTCACTGAATACGTTTGTGCACTCTTGTATATGTGACTCAATATGTTTTCCGGCAGCTTTGAGATCTATTGCACGCTACTCCTGGACTTCTGGTTGATTGGAAGACTAGAATTGCATCTAGAACTCAATGATTTTAATTTGAATTGCTAACCACACTTGTTAAACCTTAGCTTTTGAGTCGTTAACTGTTGTTGGGAGCTTGGCCAATTTTTCCTTCAGCACTCCTCCAACTTGAATTTGGAGCTTTGGTAGGTTGCAGTAATCCTCAGAGATGGATTCCTCCAGCTTTTGTCTGTGGTCGGTCTCAGCCTCGTGCTCTTGTACTGCCAACTGTTTCTCCTAGGACATAATCTAGCCTTCCCGTTGAACATATTCAATGACTATGAGAGCGCATTGCTCTCTAATCATCAATTCTTCAGTAATACCCTCGTGGTACTCATGCAAAGCCTTGAGTGGAAGGGCGACAATATTCAGCTTCATGTTCTGCCAGTGGGTTGCCTGATTTAGTTGCTCTGCAGTTTAAAAACATAATGTGCTTGTAGGTATCGGCACCGTGTAGGTATCAATAGTCATTTCCAACTCATACGCTGTCATGCTTGTTCTTTTTAGTACCCTACTCACTTGAACTGCGCTCGCTTGCTGCCCGCTCACTTGACTAAGGCTCGCCGGAACTACGCTCATTTGAAATTGAAATTCCTTTAGCCCCTTATGTACATCTTCCAATTCCTTCCTGTATTTTTCTTTAATGTTGCCCCATAAGTGCTCTATGACATTCTTGACAATATTCTTGATCTCGTCAAAGTCGCCTTTAGTAAGGACCATTGCTTCCGAGCCAACAAACCTATTAGACTTCACCTTATTCCTCATGTCACCCTTCTGTGGCTGTCACCTTTTGAGAGTAAAAGGGGAGGGGGGTCAGATGGATCCATGTTGATATAACTGGCAAGAGAATCACCCCGTCTTGTCTCCAGAATCTACGTCTCTGTCTGTAGCTTTTCTTTAGCTTCTTTACCAATCACAAATTTGACCTTCTTATCCTTCTTTCCTGTTGGTGTGGTGGGTTTCGCACCACTCTTCCATGCCTACTCCTTACCTTCAATAAGTGGAGTTAACCAATTTCTTGGCCATTCACTAATGATGGCTTCCACATCCTTTTCTTCTATAAGGTACGATAGTTCATATTGTTAGCCACCTATAAATTTCTGTCATACTCAATGGTGGCTAAGCTTGCCTTTTAAACCTTCAAGAGATAGTTCTCTTTGAAAAATTATCATCTTTTGAAGTTTTTATGATGATTATTACCCTTTGAGTTAATCTTCAATGTTGTTTCACTATTAGCCCTAAAGTACCTGTTGTTCACCAAGAGAAAACTGCTTATAAAACCCCATTTCTCACCATTTACCTCTCCATTCAAATCCCACAAACTCTCCATTTTCATCCATGATTCCCTCACAAAAACCCTCAAAAACACCTTAATCTAACCCTCAAAACATCCTAATCCTATTTAAAATCTTATATTCTACCCTATTTGGTTAAAAAAAACCCTTTCTTTCACCTATCGGAACCCTGTTTTGGTCTTGAAAATCCCTATTTTTGGCCTAATAACACCCTTTTTCACTATAGGTTATTTAGCCCCCGAGGGCTTATTACCTTTAAACCCTCTGCCTCATATGGCCGAAGCCCCGCAATCGGGTGCTTAAAGGCCTAAAACCCTCTTTCGAACCCTTCTTTCCTTTGTTTTTTCATTACCCTGACGTTATGATTTAAAGAAATTTAGACCGTTGATCTCTGCAGATCAACGACCATCGGGTCCCATCCTTCCACCCATCCATCATGCCTTACCTTTTCCTCCATTCAAATAACCCACCACATCTTTTAATCTCAACCATCCATTCAGGTGATCCTGTGATCATGACTAAACCCGATAAGCCAAGACCCATCCACTACGAGACAAGGCGATCGACGTCATCCTCGGGCCCACTGCTTCATCCGCCCGTGCAACTCTTCATCCATCATGCTTATTCTCCACCATATGGTATGTGACCCCATGTTGAGGAGGTAAATCCCCTCTGCGGACAGAGGCGATCCCTACTAGCCCAGCAGGGGTCTAGCAACAAACAAACAATGTCATGACGCAGGTTCCTAATTACGAATGAAAAGGCTGGAGATAGAAGCCTACCTGGATTCCAACGCTAGGATTTGAAGAAGAAGCGTCCCCGTTCCTCAGCCTCGGCAGATCACAATCCCTCCACGATCTCCGCAGATGAACACCTGCACACAGAAGAAATGAACAGATACAAGCATAGAAACTAGCATACGTAACTAAACGTCAGTCAAAAAGGACATTACTCGCATTAACATGATGGAAAACGGAGTGGAACCATAATCATAATCATCTATTAAATAACCAGCGAAGAAAGATTACAACCAAGTTCTGACGTCGCGATCTCCTTCGGACGGGTTTCCAGTCGTCCACGTCTCGCAAAGCTTGCCAAGGAAAGGGAAAACCTCTCCAGAGTCTTGTGACAATGGTCTCCTTACTTGAGTCAGCCTTAAGGGAAAGAGAGGGTGCTTTACAACACAAAGGCTCTTGGGAATATGGAGATTCAGAGCTTAGGCACTTCAAGACTAGCTTGCCATTGATCCGAGCAAGCTTTTATAGATGGGGAAGGAGGAGTTGGGATCCCTATTATTATGGGATTGGCCCTATCAACAAGGAAGGTTCCATGGGAGGTGGCAAAACCACTTCCCTCCATAGAACTCCCGCAGCCAACCTCCCAACTCAAGATAGGTGATGGTTTGTGAATTTGTTAGAACTCAACTCCCGCCATCCATATTTAAAAAACAACTCCCAAATTGGGTGGCGCGACCACGGCTCTATGACAGAGCGCCAGGTGGCGCGACCTCTTTGCATTAATTTCCCCATTGGCGCGAGTATTAAACTGCTTGCCCGCGCCAATGCTAAAAGGGCTGTTTTTTATGACTTTTGCAAGGAGATGTCTCAAGGGAAAATAAAGCTCATGTTCAGAGGGATGCATTGATGATGATTTCAAGGCATGAAAATGTTCACAGGTCACAGAATGGGTCCTCCATTGTGCGGGATGGGGAATGGTAAGGACGGTGACAAATTACTGTGTAACAGATGCCCCCTAAAGTATGAGGCCCAAGAGGGAGAGGGGTGAAATGCTTTACGAGAACATGTTCAACTGAAGGCCCGCCGTCGGAAAACCTGCGCAGAAAGATACAACTGATATCTCAAGTACATGATGTATAAGTGGTATGGACGTAGCCATCCGAAACAGAGTATGCTATAATCCGGATCCAGGGTATGGGGGCAGCCATCCAACTAAGATCAAATAAATAGACTCAGGTATGGTCGCAGCCATCCAATCAGTGAGTCATGTACATAATGATAATAATCCACAATCGCAGCCTGGATTACAACAGACACAATCCAGGGTCTTGCGCTCCATCTCGACCCAACAAAGTACAAGTTCATGCATGTGAATATGTGAGCTAAAGTCGAACATGCAAGAACATCGCCGGATTACCAGCCAATGATGAAAGCTGTTAACCGACGCGAGAGAAACCACCAATAATGACAATGGTCCTCGAGGTACTACAGGTACAATCTACGGCGTGCGAATAAATGAACTGACGTCGAACACCTGCAGAATCACTCGATCGGAGGCCAATGATGTAAACCTCTCATCGAATGCGACGAACCTGCCATTGAGGCATGCAGGCTCCAAGGTACCATAAGGAGTCTCTAGACCAACTTCCCGGATAATGAGTTGATGTCGACAGGAAGTGACCTTGATCGAAGGTGGGCCATAATGATTCCGACATCATCGACACGAGACAGAGGAACATGATGTTTTGTTGTGAATCAGGATCGTATGAGAAACAGAGGAAGGTTGATATTTGCAGAAGCCAACTTCTCTTGAACATATGCTTTCAAAAGTTGGACTTAGCGATGATGACATCAACGGATCGAGAGGTCATGGTGACGGGCGGTGAACGATGAAGGTCAAAGAAATTTACACCCAAACCCACGGAGGCAAAGTGAAGAAACGAGATGAGATGTCCCCAACACGACACGAATGCAGACAAGTGCCATGTTCAAGAGCGACATACTGCCGACGACAACGACGATGGTTCCATTTTTCCCCCACCATTTCTGGCGAGTACCCCAATTATTTTTGATAACAAGCTCGAAGGGGATAGCATATGCTTGTGATATAAGTCCGCCCTTCGGGCGAATCCATCCTAGTGCATTTAACGAGTCCTAGGAAGGAGAAACTCGGAGAACGTCATTTCGACTAAATCCGATGTCATCAGGTTTTAACGAGTCTGACAAAGGAAGAACTCAGCGTCTTTTCATGTTTAGAGAGTTTGAAAAGACAGCGGAAAAGAAAACTCCACAGGTCCCTTTTCGTAAATAGTTCCCCAGATCCGAAAAGGTAGAAAACAATATCCGGGAAAACCTCTTAGTCGCGATAGGCTAGGGTATTCCTTTTTCGTAATCAATCCATCCCAGCCCGAAAAAGGGTTAAACTTATACTGGGTGGATGTCGATTCGTGTCCATTTTAACGAGATCGAAACGACAAGGGCCTCGATGATCTTTTCATATTTAGAGAGTCAGAAAAGAGCTGAAAGATGACTCCAGAGTGAATTTTTCATGTATTTACCGAGTCCGAAAAAGTATAAAATACAACTCGTGTCCATCTTTTCAAGTCGCAAAAATCTGCTGCTGCACATACCAAGCAAGCGTAAAATCCATTTTCAACATAACATATGCAAATATTTGACAAAAATAACTTTTAAATCTCATTTAACGTCGAAAAAGTTATAAATATGTCTAATTGGTAAAAAATAAAATTACTTTTTACTATTTACCTTGTGGAAAGCAACAGTGGTCCTTTTGGAACAGAATCTTCTGACGGTGATTGCGACCAATCCAGGCAACCATTCAGCTTCTCGTCTGTCACAGGTAATAGGCGCTCCTTAGCTCTTCATTTCCATACATTTTTTAATGGTTTTCCTTCAGAAATCAACTTTGTGTGGCCACTTTTAAAATTTTAGGGCCGGGCCCAGTGGCGCGAGTATCGGGCACGGACCCGCGCCACTGAGCTCTTTTTACTAAAGGGCTCGCGCCACCTAGTGTGACTGTTAGCAAAACAGCCGCGCCAGCGGCCGAACCTATATTTCCGCCCAAAATTCGTCATTTACACCAAATTTCTTGAAATTTGAAGCTCACCAAAGATCTAATCAGGGGTTTTTGACCATATGAATGCAGATAACCACTCAAAATGGCAATCGAATGGAAGGAACGAGAGCACGGAGATGAGGATGAAGAGGCCATCCAAAGACAAGCTTGCATGAACGCTCTAAGAGACTGTGGATTGAAAAAGTTCTTCCTCACGCCATGTTTACGAGCTCAGCCCGAGCTCCTCCAATATCTAATCAGCATCTGGGATGAAAATGAACAAGTGTTCAGGCTATGAGACCAGGTGTTAGAACTGGAGGTCACTGACGTTTATTTCATTACTGGATTGTCCCGCAGAGGTCCAATCCCTGTACTGACCGGGAGCAGACCATCCGGGGAAAATATGGAACAGGTAATGGCGCGGGTGTGCCGAGGGGCACAAACAGGATCAGGAAGCAAGAAGTTATACATCTCCACCATCCCTGATCTAGCACTAAGAGTAGTTCTCCACACCATTACGCGGGCTGCTGGGTCGCAGGCTCCAGCGAGGGAAAAGCCACACCAAAAGAACTCGCTCTGTTAGCCTCGATATGGGTCCCCCTCTTGTTGCGCTTGGGTAGAACGGTAACCATCAACATGAAAAAGCGATAAAAGTGCAAACAAAGAAAGCGAACGGTTCAGGTACGGTTCCATCTTGGTATCGTTCGTTGCGAACGCCGCCAATGTTCCGAGGCAAGGAGACCGCGATGGGCGGTCCGTGCACGAGCCGCGAATGGCACCATTTGAGCGAAGCAACGTGCCCGGATCTAGTTGTGACGAGGATGTCCTGGAGGAGACGGTTTTTTGGGTGGCTGCGGCGCCAGGCCATCGGTGTCGGAGGGTGCTTCTTCAACGAAGGCTGGCTCTGGGGACAGAATCTCCTTTTACGAACGAGAGGCTTGTTGGGACGAGGGCCAGGTAAGACTGTATTTTTTGATTTTGTGTTTATATGTTTTTTTTTGTTAATACACATCCGTCTTAACACAATTATATATGCATGCAGATGTAGGACATGAGAGACCAGCCGGGATGTCTCCTATCTCCCGGAGGACACAACTCGCCCCTGAAATCCAGGGGGAAGGCACCGGAGGAGAGGAACTGATCCAGAACCTCGAGGGGATTGCCCATGGGATCCCAGACTATGCCCGACTATCAGATGTACCGATGGCATACCAGCGCCATACGGTGGGAGTTCCGAACCGGATCCACCGAATCCTGAGGCACCTAGTGCGTGCAGTGACGTGCTATCATGAGCACCATGCGGATTAGTCTCTAGGATTTAGCCACACCTATTTTTTGAGAGACACAGTGTCTCAGGATGTATTAAGACAATTATGTATATTTTTTGAGTTTTGTGATGCACATTGTGCAAACATTTCGACACACATATATATATATATATACATATGACTATTTTGGATGGATCTTTCTTTACATGTGATGATGTTTTCTATATGTCATGCAAATGTCTAATACAGATGTAATCTAATGTATCAGTTACATAACAAACGACCCAATGCGAAATGTATTCACACAATGTATCTAATCACACATTTCATTTTTACGTAAGCTTAAAAGCACACATGAAGACACACATATGCAAACTATGCTTGAAAAGGGGAAGACGGGCATGCCCCCCAGCATGATGTCTCAATTCGAGGTGCATCACCCCCAAGCTTCAGTCCATTGAAAATGGAGTGAAGGTTCAAAACAAAAAGTCGAATTGAAAAAGCGTGTGTTTCATTATTTTAACGAGGTTGACACACTTAAAAGAACTATCCTCAGACAACTTGTTTCATTGTTTTAGGAGCTCGACACAAGTGGAGGAATTATGCTCCGGCGATCTTGTTTCATTTTTTAAGGAGCTTGACACAAGGCAACGAACTGTGCTCTGCCAACCTGGTTTCATTTTTTAAAGAGCTTGACACAGGGGAACTGTGCTCTAACCGGCTTACATCAAAATGAACAAGAAGGCGGCGCTTCCAAGAGTTCCACTCCCGATGGAAGGAAAACATTCTGGAAGTCAGGACCCAATGCCCCCAGCACCTGATGCACGACGGCATCATCACTGGGCACAGGCACGGGGTAGGTAGACACATAGTTGACCTGCAGTGGGGCAGAGACAACAGGTGGATAAAAACCAGGAGGGGGTGATGGCGGACCAGTTGCCACATTAGGACCAAAGAATGACAGCTGATCAATGGTCATGATCCTTCCTTCATGCGGAAAACAGGCCACACGAAAGAGGGAGGAGACGAGCGCTCCCATGGCATAGGTGTAATCGCGCCCCAAAAGCAGATTGAAATCCAAGGGGCATGGAACGACCATCACGTCCATATGGACGGTTTTGCCTCCCAAAGTAACAGGTAACCTTGGAAGGATCCCCAACGGTTGACTCGTCCTTCTGTTAAAAGTGAGCAGATTCTGCGTAACAGGCGCAAGCGGCGGCGAACCGAAAGCTTGCCAGGTAGTCGAAGACAGAATACTAACAGAGGCACCTTCGTCTATAATGGTGCTGGGTACAACCAGACCAAGAGCCTGTACTGTGATCTCGAAAGGTACATAAGACGGAAGGCGAAATCCTGCAAATCGATTCCAGTCAAAGGAAGCGACCAAACTACTCGGAGGGGCTACCATCGAGATGCGAAGGTCTTCCCCTGATGTTACGGAAGCAGAAGCCTCCCCCATGACCTCCATCTCGAAGGCGGGAGGAATATCCTCCGTAGCCTCCATCATGGGAGGCGGAGGAGGAGCTTCTTGAAGCACATGGACAGGAGAATATTTCTCCAAGTCTGAAGAATCTGAAGAGATCAGAAGGACATGGGGGGTGTGAGGTCCACTCTCGACAGAAAAAACCTGGTGCACCGTGGACGAGGCCAGTTCAACCGATCCTACGACCCATGGTTGGTCAGGGACGGATTCGTGAATTTGAATTTCTGGGGGAGTGGGATCGACCAAGGATGACTCTTGACCAATCGTAGGATCATCTGGCGGAGGACTCAAAGAAAGCCGATTATAACCAGGTGGAAGGCGTGGTGTAGAACCGGCTGGGTTGTCCAAGACTTGCTTGGCTTCATCCATATAAGGACAAAGGTGAATGGCATGGTGCCCTTCACACAATTTACAGGGATTGGTGATCTTACCCTGCTTCTTAGAGTTCTTATCAACAGCAGCTGAAGACGTGCCCCCAACTTGACTCCCGAAAGCCAAAGGCAACGGTGGGCAGCCGTTGGACCATACTTCGAGCACCTTGGGAATGCCAGGGCAGTCTCGAAGAAGATGGTCTCCCGTGCACAACATGCACGGGAACTTGACTTTCCAAGGAGGGTTGGAAGGACTATCGAGAGGAGATTCCTTAGGGACAGTAGCTATACATTTAGCCTCTCGCTTATCGGACTTCTTCTTCTTTGTCTTCTTCTTCTTCTTCTTAGCCACCTGGTTACTCGAATCCAGGCTTTCACCAGGCGAAGTAGAAGATGAGGACGCAGAAACAGGCGAAAAAGGGGAGAGGTCCACCTTGGAATCAACATGATGTTGTTCCGTCGGAGGAACTGACTGAACAGTAACGGAGTTATCCGGAACTACAGAGGTTGAGAACAACCAAACGGGCAACCCAACCGTTAATCCAGGAAGGGACAACGTCGCCATGTAAGGAGCACCAACATTTCCAAAAGGAGGAAAATGACCAGGATTCCCTTCTGAGGGGATTCCTTGGTTGGTGAACTCTGAAAAAGTTGCCATCAAACTCAAAACCACACACGGGCTGAAAACAAGTTAAGACACACAATCAAACGGTCAACAAGCAATGTCTAAACAGGCGTGTAATCGTGGGCGATTAATTTTACGACATTGGAAAATAAACAAATCCTACCGTTTCATGTTTTAAGAGTCAAGAAACGATAAAA
>JAXQQM020076327.1:0-13237 GCA_034641835.2 Pinus albicaulis | reverse complement strand
AAGGTTCATGTTAAACACCATGTTGAAGCACACACATGGTGTATGAGGAGGAAGAATGCACACACACAAGAGACTAAACACACAATGAAAGATAAGCGTGAGGCTTTCTTTATTTTCCATTATACAAAGATGTACATTTATAGTACAATGGTGTGACTCTTGGTTTCACATTCCAAGGTCACTTGGACTCCATTGTGACTTTTCGCATTCCACACCTACCCATGTAGGATTAGGTGTTCCAACATCCCCCTTAATCCGAAGGGGTATGTGTGAGTCCAAGAAAAGAGTTGTAATACAAATCTGCAAAGTATACATGGCAGCACTTGGGCTGAATCAACTCTCTGAAATGTTGGAAAAAGAGGTGGTTTTAGGATGACCACAAACACTGGAACGCAAAACATGTTGCAGTTCCCGGAACTCTTCCAAAACTGGCAAGAAGCTGAAGGCTTCTGCTAGAGGAATTGTCCCTCATAAAAAAGGGAGACCTTCAACCTAAAAGAAGGGAGGTCTACGACCTGTGGTGGTTTTAGGTTGTCCACCAACCAAAGATGATGGTTTTAGGTTGTCCACCAACCGAAAATGATGGTTTTAGGTTATCCACCAACCAAAGATGATGGTTTTAGGTTATCCACCAACCGAAAATGATGGTTTTAGGTTATCCACCAACCAAAGATGATGGTTTTAGGTTATCCACCAACCGAAGGTATGCTCATGGGCATCCGTATCTCTCGCTACATCTCTGAATCCGGAATGACGAATTGTGGCTCAGGCTCGCTTGAACTGCTGGCTACAACTCTGAACATGGAATGAGAGATTGTGGCTCAGCCTCGCTTGATCTGTCGTCGAAGCTTGTACATGACCACCATTTTCCCCCCTGTCAGGGACAAGGTGAGATGATGGCGAAAACTCAACTGCAAGTTTGCTCAATATCTATGAACAAGTTCTAACATGTGTCTTAAACATCTTCTTGGCTGCTGATGCCCATTGCCAAGAAGCGATCCATCCAAGATGAATCTTGGTTCTTGCAAGAGGCTTGTTTCTGAAGCATCTGTCTGAAGAATGAGTGTGCCGACCACAGTGCTTGCATGGATGAAGATCAAAACAGTGATCTTTCATATGGCCAACTCAATCATAGTGTTGGCATGTTACAATCTGATGTTGTGGAAGTGGAGTAGGATCTGGAACAGCTGCAGGTGAATTGTCATGCAAAAATCTGACACTCTGAAATTTGATGGGCTTTGTGTAGTCTGGAATATGAAAGGACATATCCTTGTCATATCCAAGACCAGTTCGGTGCTTGTTGTGGACAAGCTCTTCCCAAGGTCTGATGATGGGCTTGAGAAGTGCAGGCTGAGCTGCTGCATCTGCATGTACATCTGCTCTTGTACAAGGAACTGAATGGGAATCAACTGAAAATTTGCTGACTTGCTGCTGATGGGAGTCTTTCACAATGTTCTAAACAGAAACAGGTTCAGAATGGTGTCTCTTTTGGTGAAGTTCATATTGTTGGAGCTGAGATTCCAACTGCAAAAACTCAATCTTTTCTTGTGCATCTAGCAAACAACTTTGAATGTTACATAGAGCATCCTTGCTCATTTTTATCACATCATCAACATTTGAATGAATGAGGTCATTCAACAACATTAATGCCTCATTGATTTTGGCCATTTTCAACAATTTAGGCTCAAAAATGAATGAAAGGGTGTTGGCTTCAACTGAAAATGCACCCGTTTACAATGTGATTCCTTTCAAACAAATACAAACGACTCTAAGGAATTCTCAAGGTACAAACTGTGCTCCTCAAATGATGGAGGACAATCAACAATTACATCAACAACTCAAATACACTTCAAATCTTGAATGAAGAGGCAAATTCCACTCAAAATACAATGTTAGCTCAATACAAATCTCTGCAAAATATGTGCAGCTGAAACACTAGTGCAAGGGGCCTTTAAAGCAGCTGAAATTTCCTTCAAAGAGCTGTTCAAATGATGGAAAACTTGTCTTCTCATGTAAAAATCTTCAAAAAAACACTCTTATGTCAATGTCACAAAGCATACAATGTCAAATCTGCAATTTTAGTCCATGTGCTCCTCATATGCCTTTTTCCATTTTCTGCTGTTCATATCTCTCTCTCTTTCCTCTCTCTCTGCTGTTTTTTTTTTTTTTTTTTAATTAATTAAAAAATGAATTAATGGGAATTAATTTAAAAGAGGGAAATGAGATTAATGGAGGAGGAAAAATTAAATGGGAGAGGGAAATTAAAAAGGGTGGGGGGTAGTATATGGAGGCTTTACATGAGAAAATTTATTAAATGGAAGAGATGGATATTAAAAAATTTTAAAAATCGGTTTTTTTTTTTTTAAAGCAAGGGTCTTTAAAATATGGGATGCAGATTTATTAAAAGAGGAGGGAGAGTATTTTATATTAAAAATCGAATTGAATGAAAAGGGAGGGGAATAAAAAATTTAAAAATCGAAAATTAAAAATTTTGAAATGGTTGAATGTGAATTGGTCGAATGAATTAAAAATGGGGGAAGGCGAATGGATAGTGGAAGCGTATAGAGGAAGGGCGAAAGGCGTGAAGCGGTCGGGTAGGGGCGCGCGGGAGTGAGAGGGACCGCGTAGTGTGAGCAGGTGGGAAGCGTTGGAGCGTAGCTGTTGAGCGATTGAGGGTGTAAGTGAGGGCTTAGAGATATGCGTAAGGGCTGAGCGTGGGTTTAGAGATGGGAGGACTGTGGGTTGAGGTAGCACAGTTATGAGCAGGACGGCGGGAGCGTTGGGAAGAGGGCGGAGGCATATTAAAATAAATTTTAAAAAATCGAATTTAAAATTGTGGCAACCGTGGGATAGCAGAACGTAAGGGCGGGCTGGAGTGATTGCAGAGTGTGGTGAGTGTGTGAGCGTAAGAGCTGAGATTTGGTAGACGCAGGTGCAGAGTGGATTTGGCTAACGGAGATGTATGGGCCGTGGGTTGAGCGCTGTGAGGGGGAGGGTGTGTGCATTGAGAGGTAGGGCGAGCGCTATGAGCGTTTGAGAGGGCCGGCTGTTATGATAGCGCAGGGACGTGGGATTGAGGTGAGGTATAGGTGGATGCGAGCTCGGGGGTAATGGGATGTGTGCAGCGTACAGAGAATGGGGTGTGCCGTTAGGGGATTGTGCAGGGAATGGTGGAGGGCCGAAAGACCTGGAGCAGTGAATGTTTTTTGTGTGGTTTTTTTTTTTTTTTTTTTTTTAAATATAACAGTAGAGAGCAGAGAGCAGGACAACAGCAGAATTTTTAAATGTATAGCAGCAGGATATTGAATAAATGCAAATTCAGAAATCTTTCAAATAGCTCAGCAGCAGAAAAACTCAAATTTTTTTTCTATTAAACAGCCAGAAACTTCTACTTCAGAAACCCTCTTTAAACAGTGTTTTCCAGCAACTCTTCAATGCAGAAATTAATAGAAATTGCAGGAAAAATGAGAATGAAAACCTTCAGATGTGCTTCTTCAACAACACTGCTGCTCTTCTTCAAAACAAATTCTGAATGCTGCTCTTTCTTCTGAATGCTGCTCCTTCTCCAAAACCACTTTCTGAATGTGGCAAAAAGACTGCTACAAACACTTGAGTGCTGCAAAAAAACCAACAATTTTTGCAGATATGCATAGGCCATAAACACAAATGGCTCACTCAAAGTGGAGCAGGGCCAGCAATCGCCTGCTCTGATACCATGTTAAACACCATGTTGAAGCACACACATGGTGTATGAGGAAGAAGAATGCACACACAAGAGACTCAACACAATGAAGGATAAGCGTGAGGCTTTCTTTATTTTCCATTATACAAAGATGTACATTTATAGTACAATGGTGTGACTCTTGGTTTCATATTCCAAGGTCACTTGGACTCCATTGTGACTTTTCGAATTCCACACCTACCCATGTAGGATTAGGTGTTCCAACAGTTCAAACCTGCTCAAAATCTGAACCTATGTTTCCTAGGAGAATGACTCAAATCTGTTCCAAATTCTGAGTCAAAAGGATGAAAATCTGGTTCAAATTAGCTCAAAATCCGAACCAGTTGATAAAGACAAGACAGCTCAAATGAGAGTCGAAGCAGAGCTGCAAAAAAGAGGAAGGAAATTCTTTCAAATTTCAAATCTCAAGCCTTCCATTTTTGTTTTTAAATTTTGTGCAAAATAATTTCTATGAGCAGTTTGCTCTTATGCCATAGACCAGCATCAAGTTAGACTGTTCAATCCTGACTTGAATGCTTTTAAATTTCTGTTGTAGAATTTAGAGAATAAAGTCTGCTGGACAGTTTAATCCCAACAAACAATAGATTAGGTAGAGAATCATATGGGCTCAACTGCTTAATCTGTGTCCATGGAGAAATAAGGAGTAGAAATAGATTAGTTTTCCTATTTTCAAAATAATAATATGTTGTAAAAGAGTTTTCCATTCCAAGTGCACTCTAAAGAAGAAAAAATGGTAGATCAGTAGGATTGGGTAGGTAGAAAGCTTGTTGATGAAAGATCCATTGTTTTTATAGCTGCTAATATGTTTTCAGAGCAAGATCATCCCAGCAAAGGAAAGGCAGCCCAATGGATGAGGCAACTGATCAGCCTCCCAGAGAATGCAAGTCTGAAATTCTTGATGCCTTCAAGAAGACATCATCCCCAAGTGGAGCCACTGTTAGCCAGCTATAAAATTTGTTATACCAAATGCTGGCTAAAAACTCTTTGGAGCCTTCAAGGAACAAATTTTATTACTAAAAAGTGTTGGCTCTTGAAGACTCTTGAAGGCCTCATGCCTCTATCCCAATCATCACTACTGTGCCTATTCTACATTCAGAAATCCTGTTGATTTCCAAGCCAAAATACTACTGCAAATATCATTTTCCCCCCTCCATCCCCTTCCAATACTAACCTCACTTTTATCCCTCCATTTCCTATAAAAATCCCTCATTTTCATGATTTCCCCCTTTTTTCCCTTCATCAAAACCCCTTTAATAATGTTTAAAGACACTTTTCTTGCCTTATCAGAACCCTTAGGTTCCCTTGAAAACCATTGAAAAACGACAAAAATCATATTTTTTATATATTGTAGACTTAAGCCCCCTTGGGCTAAGTCTCTAACCCTTCCCTTCCGTACGCCTTGGTGCTGGAACCAAGCACCAGCCTTCCAAATGTTTATCGCGTCCTCTGATGCTGATTAGCCCTTCCTCCATAAGCCTCCGGTCATATTATCTTCCATGCGCCCAACGGCCTCGTAGTCAGGTGCCAAGCCATATTATGAATTAATGTTTTAAACCTTCATTTATATATAAATTTTTCGGTTTTTTGTTATATTATAAGGTTACCACCAGTGAAAATTTTGAATCATTCTCCGCCGTCGATCTGATTTGCAGATCGACGACACGCAATCCATTGCCCTAGTGGTCCCCGCCATCCATTCAGCATTGCAAAACCACACGGTATCCATCGCACTGCTTATGAGAGCGGGGTGGTTTTTCTTATTTTGCAGTGATTCCATACACCGTTTGACGCGTGGCCTAAGCACTGTTCACTAAACCACCGTTCATTGCGCGTTAAAGTTCGGATTGGACCCGACACGATATTGACGTCCACCGTCCGATCTAAGGCCGCTTATCGGACGGTGATCGCTCACCAAAGAATTCCGACAGTTAACTAGGTCATGGCACGGTCATTAAAGCATCTCTGTCGTCGATCTAATCTGTAGATCGATGACTCACAATTCATCACGCTGATTCCCCCGCTTTGACTCTTCGTCTTCGTTACTGACCGTCGATCTCTGCACGATCGACGGCTCCGATTCAAATTCCTTTTTCGCTCTCCTCCGACTTCTTCTGATCAATATTGACCATTGGACGATGCCATCCAGTGGCCACGCTCCCCCGACATGTCCTCTGAAGCAATATAACCTATACCTGCAGGATTTTCTAGTCTTTTTCGTATTTTGCAGGGTTCAAAGGTTTTTCCATTATGTCTGAAGGAGTTTCGAAGGTAGAGGGTGACAATCCTCCCACCTTCAATTTGTCAAAGGAAAACACTTGCAGGTGTTAAATCCACGTTTCATCAATCATCCATTAAGCATTGATGCTACATAACCCCTGCACAGCCCTGCACACCAACAAAGCACAGTTAAAGAGTAGCAGTGCAGAAAACCAGAGATATGTCAGAACAGAAGACTGAAGACAGGCCTTCGAGGATTACGTCTAAGATGGTTTATCAAAAGCCTAATCCCCGATTAAAACATAGTTAAAGGAAGAAATCATAAAGGCTCATCAGAAAGAAGGCCTCCACCACCACATTTGAGGAAAATTGATTCCTCCCAGCTACCACAAAGCCACCTGTGTCTCGAAGCATTCAACCAGAGGCCGAATTTATTGATCAATACTAGATATCTTCCTCATAACGTAGCCAAAGGATAAATTCTGCAAGAACTTAATGCAAAAATTGTTTGCAGAGTAAATTCGACGTCAAACAGAGCCTCAAAGTTCAAAACGAGCTCCCACCGAGCTTAAATCTTTATGAAAATCATTTAATACAGAAGACACCTATGTAAGCTTCTTCATTAAGCTCCCAAAGGACGAGGAACCATTAAGTCTGTATTAATTGTCTTTAGAGATCTTTTATCAGATCTCACCTCCTCATTCTTCTATATATACTTCTGCAGAAGATGAGTGAGGGGTTGGTTGATGTAGTTGCTGATCATTGTAATGTAATTGAGCTTGATACTTCTACTTGCAAATATTTTTCACTAGCTCTTGAAGCTCTGCTTGTGATGGATGAGTTAGGCTGAGATGAGTAGATGATTGCTAAACTAAAGCATTGGACTTAAAGCTGTAACTGGTTTGGAGCATCAATACAAGCTGATTTATGGGATCCTAGTCTATGTTGACAGTGATGTTT
Source organism: Pinus albicaulis (assembly GCA_034641835.2). Taxonomy (NCBI): domain Eukaryota; kingdom Viridiplantae; phylum Streptophyta; class Pinopsida; order Pinales; family Pinaceae; genus Pinus; species Pinus albicaulis. The sequence goes on along the minus strand of JAXQQM020076327.1, from coordinate 6,318 downwards.
TTCTCATTGTAACTTGTTATTTTGTTTCTGTTTCCACTGTGTTTCATCTTCTCTTATAAAGAACAACATGCATAGAGTTAGGACCTACTATATATCAGTACCCTTCTCTGATTGAAAATATTTATCTTCATGTTTTCTTCTAATCTATGTTGTTTGGGAATGATTCAATTCAGTTTAAGCATAGGAATGCAGGCGTTCCCTCGTCTTATTTTCTTAGCTTAATATTATTCCTAAATGTTATGTTTAGTCCAGTTAAGTAGAGATGAACTAAGGAAGATATGGTGTGCCCTGGTCCTAGTTTTATCCCCAAAGGCTGTCTGAATGTTTCCCTTGCAATGTGTTAAAAGATGGCTAGTTTAAAAGTACTTACCAGATCTTAGGCCATTCTGTGTTATCTTTTTTATTGTCTTGAAAGTGACCAAGTAAAGCAGAGCTAGGAGAGGATTTGTGGTTAGCCCGACCTGCTAGTTTCTACTATAACAGTTGCCTTCAAGTTTCCCTTTTTTTTTATATGTTTTCTATTGAAAGTGTATCAAAGGCTAGCTAGTTTAGAAGTACTTACTAGATCCTAGTTTGCTTTCATGTTTTTCTTAAGTGTGTGTCAAAGGCTGGCTAGTTTAAAAGTACTTACCATATCCTGGGCTGCTCTTTGTTCTTCATCTGTTTATTTTCCCTTCTTGTTGTATCATTTCATTCCATAAATCAAACCTTAAAGAGATCCTTAGACATAGATGACTTGCCCCATGGAAATTTCTTGCCTCTTGATGTTTCAATTAAACCTTATTATGACTCCATAGCCCAATGGACTAAAACCTGTAGTTATCTACCTTCCTAGCTGAAGCTTGTTCTATTTGCTTGCAACTTCACACCTTTGAAACTCTTCGCATTTAGATTTCTCCACCTCAAGCAGTAATCGTGCTCAACCATCCAAAAAACAAACAAAAACCTTGGCCTTCATAACTAGCCTAATATCATTATCCAAAACTTCAAAGACAAATCCATCTTTGCACTTATTGGAGAGATCCCTCTCCGGATTAAGGAGGGCTAGATCCTAGAATCCCAAAGTGGTTGAAATGATGTTTCTCCCTGTGATCGGACTTTTCAAATCTTGCTGATTACAGGGAGCTAACACGATTGACAACTCTTCCTTTGTAGGTCAGATTATACGACATTAAGAATCTCAAATTTGAAAATTCCGAGGGGAAACCCATAGTCAGATTTGAGTTCATCACAAAGAGTTACAATCCATATGATCCGAGGGGAATTTGAAAAGACCATTGTGTGAGAGTTTTATTCAATTGGGTTAGTGGGATATATTAGTGGTCAGATGAGGAACAATTGAATAATTTTTATAACTCCTCCCGCCCTCATGAGTCGATTAGTACGACTGGGAATTCTTAAGTTGCTCTGTAGATGACAATAGTTTTGGAAGAAGTAGCAGCAACATGCAACGGTCTGGTGCACGATAAAGGAAAGAGGAAGGTAGTTGAAAATGAAGAAGAGGGAAAAATCTAGAAATGAAGTCAGATCCTCTCACTAAGAAAGTAGGTTTGGCGATCGATGCAAATAGGGGACAAAGTTAGAAGAGAGTAGAGCAGAGAAAGAGAGAGAAGAAATACTTAGAAGAAGCAATGCAAAGAGCACAAAGATTAGAATGGGAGTTGAAGGAAGAACAAGAGCTTAGAAGAAGAGAACAAGAGGAGAGACAAAAGTTATAAGAGGAAGAAAGGAAAGGTGACATGACAAAAGAAACGACACTTATACAAGTTGCAAAACATATATAGGATCAACTAGAAGTAGAATAAATTAGCGAATAGATGCAGGAATGGGAGTTTTCTCAATAACTTTAATATTTGATTGAAGTCAAGGACATGGAAGTGGGACCAAAGCCACAAGATGAGGATGCCGACCTGATACGCAGTGCACCTCATGCCACTTTTCAGACTCCACCGCCTTCAGCTGCAGAGAAAGCCTCGAGCGAGGAAGGGGAAGTAGTCCACCTCGATGATGATCCAGTGATGGATGTGTACAATCTTCCATCATGCATCACCTGCATTCATGAGATAAAGGGTGGTCATGGAAGACACCAGAAAGAATCCAATCGCCATTGTTGATGCGAGCTTGGCCTTCATAAGACAAGCCAGGTCTAACACTCATTATTTGGTGGCCGAGAATAAGGAGTTGGCAGAGAACATATAGTAAATTTGGCAAGAGAATGAAAAACACCATGTAGTAGCACAGGATGCAACATCCACACAAGTCTACCACGAAGAGATAAGAGCAACAACACATTTTGTAGTATCTACACTTCGAGACTATTAAACACCATGTTGAAGCACACACATGGTGTATGAGAAGAAGAATGCACACACACAAGACTCAACACACAATGAAAGATAAGCGTGAGGATTTCTTATTTTCCATTATACAAAGATGTACATTTATAGTACAATGGTGTGACTCTTGGTTTCACATTCCAAGGTCACTTGGACTCCATTGTGACTTTTCAAATTCCACACCTACCCATGTAGGATTAGGTGTTCCAACATCCCCCCTTAATCCGAAGGGGTATGTGTGAGTCCAAGAAAAGAGTTGTAATACAAATATGCAAAGTATACATGGTAGCACTTGGGCTGAATCAACTCTCTGAAATGTTGGAAAAAAGAGGTGGTTTTAGGATGACCACAAACACTAGAACGCAAAACTTGTTGCAGTTCTCGGAACTCTTCCAAAACTGGCAAGAAGCTGAAGGCTTCTGCTAGAGGAATTGTCCCTCATAAAAAAGGGAGACCTTCGACCTAAAAGAAGGGAGGTCTACTACCTATGGTGGTTTTAGGTTGTCCACCAACCAAAGATGATGGTTTTAGGTTATCCAACAACCGAAAATGATGGTTTTAGGTTATCCACCAACCAAAGATGATGGTTTTAGGTTATCCACCAACCAAAGGCATGCTCATGGGCATCCGTGTCTCTGGCTACATCTCTGAATTCGGAATGACGAATTGTGGCTCAGGCTCGCTTGAACTGCTGGCTACAACTCTGAACATGGAATGAGAGATTGTGGCTCAGGCTCGCTTGATCTGTCGTCGAAGCTTGTACATGACCACCATTTTCCCCCCTGTCAAGGACAAGGTGAGATGATGGCAAAAACTCAACTGCAAGTTTGCTCAATATTCGTGAACAAGTTCTAACATGTGTCGTAAACATCTTCTTGGCTGCTGATGCCCATTGCCAAGAAGCGATCCATCCAAGATGAATCTTTGTTCTTGCAGGAGGCTTGTGTCTGAAGCATCTGTCTGAAGAATGGGTGTGCCGACCACAGTGCTTTCATGGATGAAGATCAAAACAGTGATCTTTCATATGGCCAACTCGATCACACTGTTGGCATTTCTCAATCTGTTGTGGAAGTGGAATAGGATCTGGAACAGCTGCAGGTGAACTGTCATATAGGAATCTGACACTCTGAAATATGATGGGCTTGGTGTAGTCTGGAATATGAAAGGATGCATCCTTGTCATATCCAAGACCAGTTCGGTGCTTGTTGTGGACAAGCTCTTCCCAAGGTCTGATGATGGGCTTGAGAAGTGCAGGCTGAACTGCTGCATCTGCATGTAAATGTGCTCTTCTACAAGGAACTGAATGTGAATCAATTGGAACTTTGCTGACTTGCTGCTGATGGGAGTCTTTCACAATGTTCTGAACAGAAACAAGTTCAGAATGGTGACTCGTTTGCTGAAGTTCGTCTTGCTGAAGCTGAATTTCCAACTGCAAAAACTCAATCTTTTCTTGTGCATCTTGTAAACAAATCTGAATATTACAAAGAGCATCCTTGCTCATTTTTATCATATCATCAACATTTGAATGAATGAGGTTATTCAACAACTCTAATGCCTCATTGATTTTGGCCATTTCAACAACTTAGGCTCAAAAAATGAAAGGGTGTCGGCTTCAACCGAAAATGCACCCGTTTACAATGTGATTCAACAAATACAAATGACTCAAGAAATTCTCAAAGTACAAAGTGTGCTCCTCAAATGATGGAGGGCAATCAACAATGACTTACATCAACAACTCAAATTCACTGATTCCAACTATGAATGAAGAGGCAAATTCCACTCAAAATACAATGTCAGCTCAATACATATCTCTGCAAAATATTTGTAAATGTGTAGCTGAAAACACTTGTGCAAGAATCTTTTTATGGCAGCTGAATTTTCTTCTTCAAATAGTTGTTTTCAATGATGGCAAACTTGTCTTCAAATGTGAAATTCTTCAAAAAATCACCCTTCAAATCAATGCCACAAATCACAATGTAAATCTGCAAATTTCTCTATATATTTAGTCCATCTCCTCACATGTCATTTCCTTCATTTCTGCTGTTCAAATCTCTTCTTTTTCTCTCTCTCTGCTGTTTTTTTTTTTTTTTTTTTTTTTTTTAATTAATTGAAAATTAATTAAAAAATTAATTATGGGAAATGATAGGGAATTAATTAAAAAATAAGAGGAGGAGTGAATTTTAATTAGGGAATGGGAAATATAAAAAGAAGAGGGATAATGGATGAGGGGGGTTATTAAAGTGGTGGAGGGTTTTATTAATGGGGGGAATAAATTAAAAAGGGAAGAAGATTAATTAAAAGGGAGAGTAATGAGATTTTTTTTTTTTTTTTAAATTAATTAATTAATCAATTAATGAGAATTAATTATAAATGGGGGAATTTTTTAAAAAATGTGATTAATTAAAAGAAAGGGGAAAGGGCTTTAGTAAAAAAGGAGGGGGATTAATTAAAATAAATTTAAAGAGGGGGAGTGGAACGTATTATATGAAGGGAGGGGAGTTAATTAAAATAAATTTAAAAGGAGTAGAGGCGTATCATATGAGGGGAGGGGCGTATTAAATGGTGAGGTGAGCGAATATAAAAAAAAGTGGATTTAATGTAATATATAAAAATCGAATTTAAGAGGTAGAGCATGGAGCGTTTGTAGAGCGTAGGTAAGCTGTGAGATAGCAAGAGCGTTGAGGTAGCAGTGTTGTGGATAGGTCTGCGTAGAGGGGGCACAGCTGTGAGGGGGAGGTAAGTGTGTAAACGTGAGGGGAAGGGGCAGAGTATTGTGGTGGGAGGAGGGTCGACGTTGGCACTGTCGTGGGGGAGCGTTGGGAGATAAGAGCCGAGGGTTGTGTTGCAGTTGGGTTGTGAAGAACGGCTGTAAAGGGGACGGCAGGGCGTAAGGGAAGAAGGGCCAAATTTTAATGGGTTGTGAGGGCCGGCTGTTATGCCGAGAGGGATGTGTGTTTATGGAAGGGGAGGAGCAGATATGTTGTGGGTTGAGGAGGGATTGAGCAGGCCGGCGTAGAGTGCATAGTGAGAGATGAGGCCAAGAGTGGCATGGGTCGATGTGTATGCGTTGGAGAGATAAGGAGTTGCAGAGCGATGGGGAAGGCCGAAAGGCCAAGAATTAATATTTTTTTTTTATTTTTTTTTTAATTTTTTTTTAATTTTTTTATTTTAAAAACAGCAGAGTAGAGTAGGAATTCCACTTAAAAACAGTAGCATATTTTTCTAAATACACAGCGAAATAAATTGCAGGAACTTATAGACTTGCAAAAATGATTTTTCCAGCAGCAGAGAAACACAGTCCAGAAACTCATAAATTTTCACTTCAAAAACCCAGCATTTTTCTTCAAGAAATTGCAGAGGGCCATATAGCAGCAGAAAATTGCAGGATGATAAAATATTCAGCAAAACTCAGAATTCTTTTCCATTAAAAACCAGAAACTTCTTCTTCAGAAACCCAGTTTAAAACACTATTCCAGCAGCTCTTCAAAATGCAGATTTTAATAAGCAGAAATTGCAGAGAAAAATTAGAATGAAAACCTTCAGATGGGCAGTGCTGCCTTCTTCAAAACCAATGCTGAATGCTGCCAATTTCTGAATGCTGCTCCTTCTCCAAAACACTTCTGAATGGCGGCAAATACACTGCTGCAGAAACTCTCTAAATGCTGCAAAAATGGAGATATGCACAGGCCATAAACACAAATGGCTCACTCAATTTGGAGCAGGGCCAACAATCGCCCGCTCTGATACCATGTTAAACACCATGTTGAAGCACACACATGGTGTATGAGAAGAATAATGCACACACACAAGACTCAACACACAATGAAAGATAAGCGTGAGGCTTTCTTATTTTCCATTATACAAAGATGTACATTTATAGTACAATGGTGTGACTCTTGGTTTCACATTCCAAGGTCACTTGGACTCCATTGTGACTTTTCGCATTCCACACCTACCCATGTAGGATTAGGTGTTCCAACAG
>JAXQQM020089876.1:0-34396 GCA_034641835.2 Pinus albicaulis | reverse complement strand
ATAAATTATCATATTTCACTGTGTTAGTGTCATTCTAGTCGTACTGCCATCAGTGATCAAAACTGCTCTTTTGCATTTGCATATTAGGTGTCTCATACCAATAAATTTCACCATTCTACTAGGTCATGGATTCATTTATGGCGGTAAGGTTTCATCAGTTTTTCCCTCATGAGCTACTTGCTAATTTTCCTCCCTATGGTCCTTAGTCATTAGTCACTTTCATTCTCAAAATCATATCAGTAGGTCATAGGATGGGTCTCATTGGTTTCTAGGGTCTCACCATGGTCAAGTTAATGGGTCAAGTGTCAATAAAGATCAGCAGGGTCATGAGGAAGTCAATAAATGCAAAGTCACAGTGCCAGGGTGATCAAAGAAGACATTTATTTAGCTTGATGTAAGTTTCACCTCAAAACCATGTTTTGAGGTGAAAAAATAATGCTTTGCCTTTCAGTCACAATTCAGAAGCGGCCATCTCCGGAAAATTCTTCACCCTGCCCTTCAGAGAATTTTTCCATAGTATGTTCAGCACCAGATCATCTCCAAAGTAGATCCATCAGAAAGAGTCCGGAAAGAGCTTTCCAACGGTATACTACACTCTCGAAACTGACTTCTGGATCGAATTTTATGCTTAAGTGAAGTAAAAACCCTTATACCCCCATATACCCCCTATTTCCCCATTTTTCCCTTTAAACTCTATGTTATTAAAATTTAATATTCCTTGATAAATCCCTTTTCCCCCCTCCAATTATAATATCGCATTATAAGTCCCTTTTTATTACCTAACCACTTCCCCTCCATTCCCGTTGAAAAACCTTATGGTAAACATTTTGAAAGTCGATATATATATATATATATATATACCGCCCTCCATCGCAATCGCAACATATGTAACATGCACTCCGATTGAATCATGCCATAAATTCCGATGTGATTTTCCGATTGTATATCCCGCCAATCGTAACCTCCGATGCAGATCTGACCGTTGATTGCTCCCGCCGATCCGATGGCTCACAACCAATCGGGCCATTGCAATCGGCGCTCCCATAATGCCCCTTCCGATTGATCAATCACAATAATCTCTCGATCCGCTCCTCTGATTAATCACTCCTGATTACACCAGAGCTGTCGATCTTTCCCTTCTGATCCGACAGTCTTCCGCCAATCGGAACTTCTCAATTGCAAATCCATCTCTCGATCGCATCGCACATCCCTACCTCCCGATTGCGATTGCTCCCCGCCTCCGATATTGCGATTGCGATTGACCATGGGTCCCACCATAATAATTCTTCCCGTTCATATGATAAAGAGAATTTCCCTTTGTTAATGTGAAATTTTGATTTTAATTTATAATACAAAGGGTTTTTCCTCCCCCAATCGCATCGAAGGTTTGTCACTCCGCCCCCTCCCCGAGCTCCGATTGCGATTGCATTGTTATGTGTTTGGACTGTTTATCATATTATATCTCTCCGCTCCTGCTCTACTCCGATTGCGATTACTGTTCATTATATTATATCGCCGATCCACTCCGATATTGCGATTGCGATCATCCCGCCTCCATTCCCCTTCCCTTTTCCATTTAAACGCATTTTTCCCTTCACGAAAAGCAGGTAATTCCAGTCTATCTTCTTTCAACGGTAGATTAATAAAAATTCAATTTTCTTCAAAGCGGCTAATGGAAAGCGAAACGTCAGAGGCCGAGAACCCAGATTGTAATAGTCACATTTTCGGTTACATTGCAGAGATGATCCACGCTACAGGTTTCGCCTCCTCATTGGGTATCAATGAATTTCAAGTGGAACAAAGTGACGCTGCTCTCCCTTTACCGAGAGACTGTTGGCTTTTCGCCTTCCATCTTCAGTTGTGATTTCTCTCCTTCCCATCGATTCGTATTCCTGCAAATCTGTCTATTTATTGTAATTTCTAATCATTTGTAAAGGATATGAGTTCTAGGGAATAGTGTGGCAAAAAAAATCTCTACGCTACATTGTACAGTTTGACAGGAGTTAATAAGATATGTAACTCTGATTTGTGGGATTCATGTGGTATGAGTTTAGCATATGTCTCTCCTTTGTGTTTCATATGTATTTCGTTATGTTTTACCATTCATTCATAAACACTCTAGTGATGTTTTCAATATAAGTGAGAATCATTTTATATATACATGTCGGGGAATCATTCACACTGCGCGCATACACGTAAAAGGATTCATTTATTATTCCCTTTTCAACTTCTCAACAGTCTTTCCACTCCATATTATTTCAACTTGATTGCTAAATCTCCTGCCTATCTTGCCCCATGAAATACCCTGTATCTTGATTTAATTCCTCAGTTTCATACTGTCCCTTTGTCCCATACATCCCTAAAATTCAGTCATTCATCAAAACTCTTTTTCCCATTTATATACCTAGCCTAAAATCAGTTCATTACCATTTTATTGAATATCTATCCTACGGAGAGAGCCCTCTCCTGTCCTTGTAGGGCTAGCTACAAGGTTGAGCGCGGTTTAGTTGTTACCCTGATTTTCCTTTTTCAGCCTGAGGTTCAGATTGGGTGCTAACATCTCTGGCGACCATACTGGGGAACATTTTTAGCATAAAAGATGAATCACCCCAATAATATCTTCCACGGTAAAGAATGACAGAGTATTATATCTGAATGTTGATGGTGAACAACAATCAGATGCTTGTGGAGGCTGAATTTTTCACCTGGCGACTTCAACTCAATGTAAATACTCCACTGGAGGACCAACTCTTCCCACAGAAAAATGGAAGTATCTTATACAAAGTTCAAGTATTCAAAGTGGAATGGTATTCAGGAGCTAATCTGCTTTCTTGTAAATTACTTCTTTACTTTTCTTGAAGCTGTCCTGAAAGTCTTCTAGAATTTGCTGTATGATAACGGTGATCGAAATCTTCATTCAAATTATCCAAAAAGTGTAAACACTGACCTTTCCTTTGATCTCGGCCTCCACCATTTTCCTAAACCCTATGATGAACATCTTCAGATTGATGAGCCTAAAGAGACCAAGACTAATCTCGTGGCTCCTGTATATACTCCTAGACCTTCTATAGTCCCAGATAGGTATAAACCTCTCGTTTTACCTTCTGTACTCCATGCTTTCCCTTTAAATTATTACCTATATTTGCCGAGGTTTGATGGTGAATGTAACAATGTCAACGCTGAGCAACATGTGCAGAATGTTAAGAATTTCCTAGACCTTTTTGAGGTTGACGGAGAAGATGTTAGTATTAGGATTTTTGCTCTTTCTTTGCAAGGAAAAGTCAAGAGTTGGTTCAAAATCCTACCTGATGCTAGCATCTTAGAATTCCAGCAGTTCGTCAGAGTTTTCCTCGATAGATGGGTGGTTAGACAGAACCCGTTCCTGATTTTAGACGAGTATGCCCAGCTGAAAAGACAGTCGGGGGAGACAGTGCAACAGTTTTCCGCCAGATTCAATTGAGTCTATTATTTAATACCTGCCAATATAAGATCCCCTCCTAGCTCGGCCCTTTTACATTACCCGAGTGCTTTTGATCCTGAAATGGAGTAACTTCAGCTGAGAGAAAGGAACACAACAACACTTGAAGAGATACAGAACAGTGCAGTAAATGTAGAAGCTAATCTGTTGATCAGAAGAGCAAAGATGAAGGAGGAAGAAAAGAAGAATGTTGCAGAGCACCTGAAATTTTTAGAAGAAAAGCTTGAACTTTTGGTAAACGCAGTAGAAGAGATGATGCGGAAAATGACTGCAAAAAATGAAAATGACGTTCGAGAAAAAGTGGCCAATTCAAAACATCTTCTTTCTTATCCCAGTTATCATCCATCTAGCAATGAATGTGTTATAGAACATCTTGGAGATGAGAAATATGTTGATTTGACTTGTATGTTTGATGATATGTTTTATGTTGATGATTTACCAAAATCCGATCAATACGATGATGATGATTTTTTCCAAACACAAGCTAGTCTTGCAGCACAATCAACTGCTGATTTGTGGGAGGAAGTTCTGTTTCGATAGCTTGAAAACTGTAATCATCCGACGCATATCATCCAGGACAGTGATGAGGAAATTCTGGAAAATTGGGAAGTAAGTGAAAGATCTTTGCCTCTTTGTTTTGCTTCAATTCAGTTCGTCAAAGATAACTTTCATGCAATTAGAAATCAACAATCTCTCAGTGTTAATGTTGAGGTCGAGACAGATAGTGAAATCCTTGAGCAAGTTGTTTATGAGAAATCTTCCCCTGAAACGACCAATGAAATCATCTGCGATATAAAACCCTCCCCAGCTATAGATTTTCAGCCACCAGATGCAACTGAAGGTCAGATTATAGATGAAGGCTTGGGAGCCGAAACATATAATTTAATGATGCAAGAAGATTCAGTACCCTTATGTTTCGAAGCATTTCAGTTCATAAAGCAGAATCTACGTGATATCGCTAAAGAAAGAGATGAACAGCCTGTAGGATGTCACATAGTTTCAACGGATATGTCGCAGAAGTCTTCTCAAGTTTTTGATGATCCTATTGCTCGTGTGTTGAATGATAGTTGCTGTAAAAGTCCTTCTCCATTGGCTAACCATGTGCCAGAAAAGAATGTTAACAATAATCTTATTCGACAACCGATTCCATTGTCTTGTTCAACAGATGTTTCATTACAAATCCCATATCAAGGTTTACAGTCATATGAGGAGACTAATGAAGAATACTTTTGTTTCGTTTGGGATCATCAGCAGAGTTTGGTTATTCATGAATTTCAAGATCCTTTTGATAGCTTGCTGCAGTCACCAAAGAAAAACAACGCAGATGTGAGGAAAATCTTAATATCCAGCTATGGATACTACCTGGACCAGAGTAGTGACGTGTTAATGGAAATCAATAGCAATTCTTATGAAGATCCTTTCGCAGTATTCGTGAAGTCATCCAGTCAATTCATTCTTTGCAAGTTTATCAGCATTCAACTTTATTCCAAGTTTCCATGGGAGTTGCCTTTCAGTTCTTCTCTTTTCCTGCGTATCAGAAAGCATTTGGGAAGAAATCAAATAGCAGCCAGGATGCTTACATGGTTGCATTGGTTGTTCCATTTCACTTGATCAGGTGGTGAATAGAAAAATTAGAGTAGGTTTTGATGAATAAGCTCAGTTATGAGTATTTTTCCATGTTTGTTAGTCATGTTTTAAGTCAGTTTGGTTTTATTATGGTTTTCAGTCTTATGTCTTAGGTCAAAGTCAGTCTGCATAATGTCAGTTTTTGACATTTTTGACTCCATGCCCAATGGATAAGGCTACTTGGTCTACAGTTTTCTTGGCACCTCTAGAGGAGCTACCATCCCCATTGGAGCCAATGTTAGTGTCAGTCTAGTCGTACTGCTATCAGTGATCAAAATTGCTCTTTTGCATTTGCATATTAGGTGTCTCATACCAATAAATTTCACCATTTCGCTAGGTCATGGATTCATTTATGGCGGTAAGGTCTCATCAGTTTTTCCCTCATGAGCTACTTGCTGATTTTCCTCCCTATGGTCCTTAGTCATTAGTCACTTTCATTCTCAAAATCATATCAGTAGGTCATAGGATGGGTCTCATTGGTTTCTCGGGTCTCACCATGGTCAAGTTAATGGGTCAAGTGTCAATAAAGATCAGCAGGGTCATGAGGAAGTCAATAAATGCAAATTCACAGCACCAGGGCAATCAAAGAAGAAATTTATTCAACTTGATGTAAGTTTCACCTCAAAACCATGTTTTGAGGTGAAAAAATAATGCTTTGCCTTTCAGTCACAATTCAGAAGCGGTCATCTCCGACAAATTCTTCACCCTACCCTTCAGAGAAGTTTTCCACAACATGTTTAGCACCAGATCATCTCCAAAGTAGATCCATCAGAAAGAGCCCGGAAAGAGCTTTCCAACGATATACTACACTCTCGAAACTGACTTCTGGATCGAATTTTATGCTTAAGTGAAGTAAAAACCCTTATACCCCCATATACCCCCTATTTCCCCATTTTTCCCTTTAAACTCTATGTTATTAAAATTTAATATTCCTTTATAAATCCCTTTTCCCCCCTCCGATTATAATATCGCATTATAAGTCCCTTTTTATTACCTAACCACTTCCCCTCCATTCCTGTTGAAAAACCTTATGGTAAAAATTTTGAAAGTCCATATATATATATCCCGCCCTCCATCACAATCGCAACATCTGTAACATGCACTCCGATTGACTCATGCCATAACTTTCGATGTGATTTTCCGATTGTATATCCCGCCGATCGAAACCTCTGATGCAGATCTGACCATTGAGTGCTCCCGCCGATCCGATGGCTCACAACCAATCGGGCCATCGCAATCGGCGCTCCCATAATGCCCCTTCCGATTGATCAATCGCAATAATCTCCCGATCTGCTCCTCCGATTAATCACTCCCAATTACACTAGAGCTATCGATCTTTCCCTTCTGATCTAATGATCTTCCGCCAATCGAAACTTCTCAATCGCAAATCCATCTCCCGATCGCATCGCACATCCCTACCTCCCGATTGCGATTTCTCCCTGCCTCTGATATTGCGATTGCGATTGACCATGGGTCCCACCATAATACTTCCGCCCGTTCATATGATAAAGAGAATTTTCCTTTGTTAATGCGAAATTTTGATTTTAATTTATAATACAAAGGGTTTTTCCTCCCCCAATCACATCGAAGGTTTTTCACTCCGCCCCCTCCCCGAGCTCCGATTGCGATTGCATTGTTATGTGTTTGGACTGTTTATCATATTATATCTCTCCGCTTCCGCTCTACTCCGATTTCGATTACTTTTCATTATATTATATCGCCGCTCCACTCCGATATTCCGATTGCGATCATCCCGCCTCCATTCCCCTTCCCTTTTCCATTTAAACGCATTTTTCCCTTCATGAAAAGTAGGTAATTCCAGTCTGTCTTCTTTCAACGGCAGATTAATAAAAATTCAATTTTCTTCAAAGCGGCTAATGGAAAGAAAAATGTCAGAGGCCGAGAACCCAGATTATAACAGTCACATTTCGGTTACATTGCAGAGATGATCCATGCTACAAGTTTCGCCTCCTCATTGGGTATCAGTGAATTTCAAGTGGAACAAAGTGACGCTGCTCTCCCTTTACCGAGAGACTGTTGGCTTTTCGCCTTCCATATTCAATTGTGATTTCTCTCCTTCCCATCAATTCGTATTCCTGAAAATCTGTCTATTTATTGTAATTTCTAATCATTTGTAAAGGATCTGAGTTCTGGGGAATAGTGTGGCAAAAAACATCTCTGCGCTACATTGTACAGTTTAACAGGAATTAATAAGAGATGCAGCTCTGATTTGTGGGATTCATGTGGTATGAGTTTAGCATATGTCTCTCCTTTGTGTTTCATATGTATTTCGTTATGTTTTACCATTCATTCATAAACATTTCTAGTTGAATGTTTTCAAGATAGAAAGGTAGAATCCATTCTTATATGCTCTTCCTTGGGGAATCATTCACACTCTGTGTATTTTCCTCTATCTGAAAAGGATTCATTTATTATGCCCTTTTCAGCTTCTCAACAGTCTTTCCACTCCATCTTATTTCAACTTGATTGCTAAATCTCCTGCCTATCTTGCCCCATGAAATACCTTGTATCCTGATTTAATTCCTCAGTTTCATATTGTCCCTTTGTCCCATACATCCCTGAAATTCAGTCATTCATCAAAACTCTTTTTCCCATTTATATACCTAGCCTAAAATCAGTTCATTACCATTTTATTGAATATCTATCCTACGGAGAGAGCCCTCTCCTGTCCTTGTAGGGCTAGCTACAAGGCTGAGCGTGGTTTAGTTGTTACCCTGATTTTCCTTTTTCAGCCCGAGGTTCAGATTGGGTGCTAACACACTACACTTAAAGAAATGTATATTCTATGTGCCATTTGTTATATTGTTGTGACACATTGTCTTCTACCAAGGGTTAATGGTAGATCCTGTGAAGATCACAGTAATAGTTAAGCTGGAGATACCAAAGAATATCAAACAATTATGCTCAATATTGGTGCAAACTAGGTATTATAAAAATTTCATTTAGGGTTATGCATTGATAACTGTGCCCATGGATAAGTTTCTCAAGAAGCCTGAGACATTCTGCTGGGATGATAAATTTCATAAGAGTTTCAAATTGTGGAAGGAAAACATGGTCATTGTGCCCATATTGGTCTTTCCAAATTGGTAAAAGGTGTTTCATGTGCATGTTGATGCCTCATGTATCATGCTTGGAGATATTTTATCGCAGCCAGGTGCTAGAGAGATTGATCACCCTATTTCCTATTCCAGTCGAAAGCTCTCAAGCGTAGAAAAAAATTATTCAACCATGGAAAGAGAAGGATTAGAGATGGTGTATGCGCTACAGAAATTATGCCACTACCTGTTAGGAGGATATCTCAAGATGTACACTGATCATTCTGCTTTAAAGTACCTAGTTAATAAGCATGTGTTGGGGGAGATATCTGTAGATGGTTGTTACTATTCTAGGAGTATGACTTTGAGATCATTGTAAAACTAGGAAGGCTGAATGTTGGCCTAGACCATCTGTCGCGCATTGAGACTAGTGAAGAACCTACGAACTTGGAGGATAGATTACCAGATGCACATTTGTTTGAGATCAAGGTATTTGATGATAATTTCCATAATATTATTTAGTTCTTGACTTCTGCACATGCACCTAAAGAATATACAGTTCATAAGAAGAAATATCTTGTGGTGTGCACATCCAAGGCCAAAGGATGAATGTGCACGAACAATGAATGTGCACGAATGATGAGGTTATGCTTTCAACGTCAAACTATCAGAATGGAAGAAGTCTACTCTTGAAGAAGAAAGAGCTTATGGTGTGCCCAGTAGACTTCATCGTTATTGCTGGCCACTTGTATAATATGGGTGTAGATGAAGTTCTGTGAAGATATGTTTTGGAGTATGAAAGGCATGCAACCTTAGATGAAGCTCTTGGAGGGGTTTCCATTGATCACTATGCAGGGAAGGAAACCATGCAGAAGATTTTTCTTATTGAGTTATGGTGGCCCACATTGCAAAATGATGCCTATGTGCACTGTCATGCATGCGATGTATTCTAGAGGGCCATAAATTTGTGACGCAGAGATGAGATGCCCTTACATCCACAGATGGCACTACAAGAATTTGAGAAATGGGCCATAGACTTGGTCGGACCTATTAACTCTCCAGGTAAGAAGAGTGGTGTGCATTACATAATAACTGTGACTGACTATGTAACCAAATGGGCTAAAGCTAAGCCTGTGAAGTATTGTACTACAGATACATATGTGTAGTTCATCTTCGAGAATATTGTGACTCGCTTTGGATTTCCTGAGATTCTAATAAGTGATCAAGGTACACACTTTGTGAATGAAACCATTGAAGAATTTACAGATGAATTATGTATTCATCATCGGAAGAGTACTCCATATAACCCACAGGTGAATGGTGCGGTGGAAGTGTTCAACAAAATATTGAGGACTACGCTTACCAAGGTTTTCAATGCATATCAGACCCACAGCTCTCTAGGCATATCGGACCACCTATAAAAAGTGGACTGAAAGGACATCATTCATGATGGTATATGGACAAGAATTGTTGTTCCTAATGGAGTTCATTGTTCCCATCCTGCACATCACAACATTCACTAATATGGCAGAAGAATATTTTATGGAGGAACGGTTGTCGTAACTGGTCGCACTTGAAGAAGATCACTTTATTTCCAATTATCACTAGCAAGTTCAAAAGGCATGGCATGATAGGCACATCATGCAAAAGGTGTTTAAATAAGATGATTTGTTCCTATTATATGACAACAAGTTTATGTGAAACCTAGGGAAGTTGAAGATGCATTGGCTATGGCCATATATTGTTAAGGAGATCACTGAAAGAGGTGCGGTGCACCTGGCCACACTGAGTAGAGAATATATTCCTGGGTATGTCAGTGGAAGCCGATTGAAGCAGTACAGGGATGACCCTCTTCCTGGGTAGACCAAATGACTATATGGTCAGATTACTGGATCTGCGCAGAAGGGATAGTGAATTCGTAGAAAGGTGCAGCGCGCATGTGGTAGTTGTGCGAGGAGGTTGACTGGGTCATAGAGGTGCCAAAATCTAGCCGTTGGAACAGTAAATCTGGAAAAGACAACTTTATTACTGTTTAAGGGAGTGTCTAGGCTGCATTTAATGAGGGGATTTTGCCAGATTTTGGACTTTTTTGTCATTTATGGAGACACATTAATGCCTAAGGGACTGTTTAAGATGTGCCAAAACTATAAATATGACCTATGGGGTCGCAATAGTTCCCTTTTCTTTCTGATTTAATTTTCAACCTTGAGTTCTCTTATTTCTGTAGCTTATTCAGTGTCTATGTCTGGTTTGGATCTGGGATTTGAGGAGGAGTTGCATCATAGGGGTTTGGGTTACGTTATTCCACCATGTGTGAGAGTTACACACCCTAGAGGGGATCCTGCTACCCCGGTTGCTGAGACACCCTCACCTACAAATCTAAAGAAGAGACAGACGTCGAGGACTCAAAAATACCCCAAGGAAAAGATTCCAAAGTTGCACTCCACTCATTAGGAGAATTTTGAGGTCTAAAATGGGCCTCATAAGAAAAATTTACAACCAAAATAAACTATATGAGAACCAATAGGATTCAAGATGATAATGTCAACCATGGGGGATGATTCACCATTTTTGGAGTAAAAAATTAAAAAGAATAAAAAATAATAAAATAATAAAACTACTTTTTCAACTCGTATTTTCAACTTATGTCCCTAACAATTTACTCAATTTTGAGTGAGAGGACTCATTGGATGCAAAATTTAATTCCTCATCTAAGGAGTACCCATGTTGTATATTTTTGATGGACCCTGCTACATGAAAAATTAGAAATACATGAAAAAACTTGATTGCAATCACGTTTTTCATGTATTTCTCATTTTTAGTGTAGTAGGGTCCATCAAAAGTATGCAACATGGGTACTCCTTTGATGGGGAATTAAATTTTGCATCTAACGAGTATTCTTGCTCGAAATATGAGTAAAACCTTAGGGAGATAAATTCAAAATATGAGTTGAAAAAGTAGTTTTTTCTTTCTTCCCTCTAAAATTTGATGACGTAATCAAATATTATTTTATTATTTTGACTATTATGTTATATATTCCTTAGGACACCCATTTTAGACCTCAAAATTCCCCTAATGGAAGCTGAGTGCTAGAAGAGACCCATGGCGGAGCTCCCTGAGACAACCTTGGAAGAGGAGGAGGATGTGGTCGAAGTGGCCTTATTCTCGCGGTTTTCGACCTATGTCACATCACGCAAAGCATAAATTAGAGTTCCAAAATATATGGAAAAAGTGTATTCAAGCATTAATAGGTCCTTAATTCCTGACAATGTTCCATTTGAAGGCGATATGTTCGCCAAATTTCCACAGTTGAAGATGGAGGATTGGGACATTGTAGATGTGGAGAAGTTTCCTAAGCATGTGCCTGAGCACTATCTGGATCATGTGCCATATGAGGGGGGCCTTGTGCACCTTGAGCCATAGCTATGGGTGTTGGGCCTCCAAAAGGTAGGGCTTTTGAATATGCTTCAAGTCCTGCACTTTGGGTGGAGCCCGGTAAATGATATCTGTGTGCGCCAATTGCTTGTAGTCATGCATGATGAAGCATTCTGGATGGGGGAGTGCATACTTATAGATTTTATGTTGATCCATTGGATCATCGGCCTGCCTAATCAAAGCGTAGATCCCATGGTAGATTTTGGAGGAAAGGCACAAGAAAATAGGGTGGCCAACAAAATCAAAGAAAAGTACCAAGTGTCACGGCATAGCCGAGAATTTGTAGTAAATGAGATAAATGATCCAAATGTTCAGTTTGGGACTCTCATCTTGGCCTAAAATATGATGCGCAAATGTAGACCTAAGGAGGTTCCTTTGCAAGTCATTGCACTTGCAGGACAATGTGAAAAAGGGGTAATCTACAATTGGTCTAAATATTTATGTAAATAATACCTGGAGAACGTGCGTGAAGAACAAGAGGAGGGAAAGAAATTTTATTATGCTTGGCTCCTACTACTGGTAGCCCTTATTGGATGCAATATCCCAGAGGAAATGCATTTTCCTGAGATAGAGCCATAGATGTGAGAAGCCGCATAGTATGCCACACTATGAAACTCTTTCATCCCCATTAACATTATGGAGAATAAAATATTTTGGGTTTTTTTCAACACCTCTCTCTTTCAAAATTTACAATCCAAGCCAAGTCTATCTCGAAATCTATACAACCAGTAAAATATGATCACATATTTTAAGGAAACTTTCCTCAACATGCACATCCGCACAAAGGGTGCAGTCGAAGGAGTATGGTACGAATTTCCATATCTAGTCACTAAGGACGATTTGTTGCATGTCACTATAGATTGGCCACCAGCGTGGTTGGAGCCCAGTGAATAAGCTACACTGACTACAACCGGCAAGATTATTGATTGAGAAACAGACACTGCACCTAAGAAGAATGCTGTCACACTAAAAGAGATATAGGAGTAGGTGGAAGCGCAGACTTCGAAAGGCACAAAGAGTGGTTCTTAGGGCGTGGGAGGTTTGAGAAAGAAACACAAAGGTTCCAAAGACACTAGAAATAATATCTTAACGTTGACCAGAGATGACCTCATTGAAATAGAAAACATGGTCACGACCACCACAGAGGATAAGCAGACAGACATGGAAATGCAGTACAAGACTGTGCTCGAGGGGGTGCAGGTTGGAATCCAGGAGCTCAAAGTTCAAGTGAGCCTAATTCAGGTGAGTGTCACACAAGAAAGCCAAATGCAAGCAAGTGTGCATGTAACTAGTGCACAACCACTCAATATAGTCCTACCTATGACTGGAGATAGTCGTCTAATTCAAATTCCTGAGGCGGGCATCCATGTAGAATCTGCCAACCGACGCGCGCAACTGCAAGGTTGCAGAGATATAAATTTTAAATTGTTTGTTTTTCCTATAGGAAAATTGCATTTAATCCACAGTATGATTGTGGTTGAGATCCAGTTTTGCATATCCCATTCCCACACCACTATAGTAGAATCGCAGCAGCAGGTTTCTGAAGCGCATCAGAAGTAGAAGAGTGTAGAGGAAGCATGTCAAGTAGGAGAGGCTCAGGGAACTACACTTGAAGAAAATATCAATCAAGTGTGTATCATCGTGCCAGCAATCCCAACCACAGCAGCCCCAGTAGAGAAGTTAGAAGGGCTGGTTATTGTGTTGAAGGCCTCGTGCGCAAAATTTCAAACCATCTGGGCCGAATTTGAACACCAAATTTCTTATTTACAATTAAAATTGCAGCCAGAAACCCCACCAGAAGTTAGAGAAAATAGGGTTTCCGATGTAAAGAAGGGCATTGATAGCATCCCTACTGCAGTCACACAGTGCGGTCAGCTCGTAGATGAGGCCATGGGTGTCTGTATTTTCGTTTAGAATGATCCTATGGTACAGTAGCTACACAATGAGTTATGTGTCAAAGATCAACAGTTCATTGACATTTGGATGCAGCACCCACTCTCATCATTACACATGGCCTCGCCTACCTACAAGAAGGTCGGATAATTCAAAATGAAATCAAGGACCTGCACTGGAGAGAACGGTTTCTTGAGGAAAGGATGCAGTTTCAAGTCAAGGAGGCTCTATAGTTGTCATAGACATTGGATGGCACACTAAAGGCCATTCAACAAATGCAGTTAAGCATTGAATTGGACACTAAAGGGCCCAATACAGAAAATTTGGTCATTGAAACGCAGGGAGCTACTATGCAAAATCATAAGGCAGTGCTTCCACTGAAAAATTTTGTCTTTTCACTCCAAGCCAATATGAAGGAGAGGACACCATAGTCACACTAGGGACGAGTCACAAGTTTTTTTTGGGGGCCTGTTGGAGCGGGGTCCCTTGGTATACGTTTTTTAGTATCCTTTTGTATAATTTTTCATATGCACGCTACGCGAAAATTTCAAGGGGCTTTGGGGTAGGTCAAACTCTCTCTTTTATGTAATTTTGTTGTAAGGGTAAACTATTGGCCTCAAACCATGATTTGAGGCCATAGAATCTACTCACCAATATTGATATAAATAGATAGATCGAGTCTAAGGAAGTAATCAATAATGTAATTTTTTGGATATAAATACATTTATGGGTTTGTGATACATTTTGTAAGTCTATGTTTTGGGTAGAAAGGCTCATGTTGCCTATGTGCACTGAGACATAGTCCTAGATATGTGTGGACTCTGCTGGCTATGTGCGCGGAAGGGTAATTGTAAGGGAAAGGTCTACTTGTACTAAATTGTTGGAATATAACACAAAGACTAGTTTTGGCGAAGCATTGTGTTATATGTTTTCGTTGATTCTTCTTTGAGATCGCTTACTTTTGTTATGCTTAATTTTATATGCGCGAGTAGATATGATATTTATGTATGAATATATGTTGATGGTTGAATACATGAATAAATTTTCTTAAGTAAATGTGCATTACATAGATCTAGTTTTTCTATTTTATATTTGCGATGAAGTTAATATGTGATCCATATGTTTATGCATTATTTGTGTCTACGACTATTTGATCTGATAAGTATTGTTCTGTAATTGCGCGCATTTGCCTTCAATCTATAATAGATTCTGCAATCAACATGTTTAGGGCCACCACATATTTTCTTCATCGGGGTCCAGAAACCTAGTTCCAGCACCCCCTCATACCGCAATCGGTGAGACTTGTATTTGAGCAAGTAGGTATTTTACAAAAGGGCCAGTAGTTGAAGGGTTTGTTGGTTCCATGATAAACTATGAACCTGCATCACGACCCCTCAAGCCAACATTCTTTGCAGACGTAGGTGTCTCAATGACCAGCAGGATCTTCTTTTAGGCACGTAGCTGTCATGCTTGGTGGGATAACATAACTAAGACCCCTACAATGCAACTCCTTCTCAAATCTCGGATCTACACCAGACATAGACAATGAATAATGTGTAGAAATCAGAGAGCTCAAGGCAAACAATTCACATAGAAGGAAAAGGGAACTATTGCGACCCCACAGGTCATAATTTTAGTTTTGACCAGTCCTCAACGGTCCCTTTTGCATTAATGTGTCTCCATAAATGATAAAATAGTTCAAAATCTGAAAATCCCCTCATTAAATGCAACCTAGATGCTCCCTTAAATGGTAATTAAACTTCCTTTTCTAGATATATTGTTCCAATGGCTAGATTTTGGCACTTCTGCGACCCATTCAACCTCCTCACGCAGCTACCGTGCGCATGTCTAACATTTTTGCGCAGATCCAATACTGTGGCCATATAGTCATTTGGTGCATGCAGGGAGAGGTTCCTCCATGTATGGCTTCAATCATCTTCCATTGACATACCCAGGAAGGTATTCTCCGCTTAGTGTGGCTAGGCACACTGCACCTCCATCACTGATCTCATTAACAATATATGGCCCTAACTAATGCATTGTCAAATTCCCTAGGTGGTGCGCAAACTTTTTGTCATATTACAAGACCAAATCATCTTCCTTAAACACCTTTTTCCTAATGTGCCTATCATGCCATGATTTTTTGTGCGCCTTCTGAAATTTCTGGTAGAAATTGGCAATAAAACGATCTTGGCTAAGCTAAAATAGCTCTAAGCGTGATACAGGAGGCACCAACATGCACATGAAACACCATAGACCGATTTGGAAAGATCAATATGGGCACAGTGACCATATTTTCCTTCAATAATTCAAAACTCTTATGGCATTCCTCATCCCAACAGAATATTGCATCCTTCTTGAGAAACTTCTTCATGGGTGCAGTTATCAGTGCATAACCCTGAATGAACTTCAGATAATACCCAGTGTGCCCCAATATTGAGCGCAATTATTTTACATTTGTAGGTATCTCTTGATTAACAATTACTGTGATCTCCATGAGATCTACCATCAACCTTTGCTGGCAGAAAAAGTGTCCCAGTAGTATCCCAAATGGCACATAGATTTTACATTTCTTCAAGTTCAATGAGATCTGATACTTTCTAAAGGTATCCAACATTAAGCACATATTTGAAACATGTTTTTTCAACAGTCCAATCATAAAAGTACACTTCCAAAAACTTATGGATAAAATCCTTGAATGCAGCTACTACTATGCGCAAAAAGATAGAAGGTGCATTATTCAAGCCAAATGGCATGACTGTATACTAGATAGATCCCCATTTTGTTGCAAAGGTATACTTACTGCAAAATTCTGGCACGATCCTAATTTGATGATAGCCTGAAAACCCATCTATGAATGAGTAAGCTTCTTTTCCTCCGACATTGTCCAGGATCTCATCAGAGAATGGAGTTGGGAATGGATTATGCACACAAGCATCATTCAACATGCGCAGGTCTACACAAATAATAATCTCTCCTTTTGTCTTCTTGTCTTGCACTACCATGGGACTCACCTAATCAGGATCTTCTACTGGCTCGATGATGCCTGCAAGAACCATGTTATCCAACTCTTCCTTTGCCTTCTGCTTATATTTTGGATTCAATTTGTATGGGAATTGCTTCACCGGGTGCACATCAGGTTTCAAAGTAATCTTCATAACTCCAAGATCCCCAATTATTCCTTTCAATTCTGAGAAATTTGTAAGGAATAAGTCCTGATACTCTGTCAGTAGCTCAACAACTTTTCCTACTATGCCATCATCCCAATAGCCTCCAATATTTTAAAACTTTGGTCACTCTTTCAGATCTAATATTCACCCAACGAATCTTCAGAGGTCTGGTGACATCTAGAGAAGTGATCGAGGGCCCAGAAACTACGCATTGTCTCTCAGATTCCAGAATTATGATATTTTGTATATGGTATTCATTTTCTTCCACCGTCGTATTTATGTAATTCACAATATCCTTCATTTACGCATCCCATACTAGCGAAGTTCTCTCTACCGTTGGCTTTGTTATGTCAAAGATAGCTCCTTGAATGCTATGCAATGATTTACCAATCTTGACAAACCCACTCTCAAAGTTGAATGTTAAAAGGAAACTCTTCGTTAGTGCAAATCGTTCACTAGTACCTCTGTGTAGTTTTTTCTATAGATACCAATCAGTAATTACCTTCCCCAAGATATGAATGAACATGTGAACCTACTCAAGTCTTAGTCCTACACCCCATACCTCAATCCATTTAGCCAAAATTCTACTCGGATCATCCTTCCCGAAGTAGACTTCTTCCATTTGGGTGGTTGGACATTCAAAGCATAATCTCATCATTTGTACACATTCATCCCAGTTTCCCATGTTTTCTTTATGAGTCTCCCACCGTCGTGCTAGAGTAGCGCGCAGTATAAGATCCAATGCATGGAATCTATATCCTTCTGGGATAGTTCTTTCAAATTCTTTTAAAAAAATATTTACATGAGTTGAACCATCACAATTTGGTAATTCACGTACCTAAGATGATATGCATCGAAGAGATCTAGTCACTCGATTTCAGCACAGATACTTCATGCAACAGATTATGCTAGTTTTCCAATTATTTATCAGAATCTGAGAAGCAAGAGCTATCATTTTCCCAATCAAGAATTCCATCATCTGTTGGGTTGGTCAAATCTTCATCGTGCAAATTCAGGTTACAGATATGGTAAATATCATCATCAGTGTTCACAGGTTCCATGTATCTCGCTCCTTCTGCAGGATCTAGGGGAATGATGCCTCTAGTTCCATTGCTTTCAAACTCCATTCTTCTTTTCTTCAGGTTTATGATACCATCCATATCAATAGCCCAATCCAATCCTAACAGCATAGGATAAGGGTCATTATCATCCACAATTTTTATAACTTTGAAATCTTCAAGTACCTTAACACCTTCAATACTGACTACAACTTGTGACAGCCTTCCTAATGGAATAATTTTCTATTGATTTACCATGCGTAGTTAAATGGTAGACCATTCCAGCTTGGGTTCTCCCATGTGCTTCCAATTTTGTTTAGGTAAGACATTTGCATCGGACCCCATATCTAAAATAACCTGATCCATCTCATAAGCATCGATCTGAGTGGTCATCCGCATCTCTTGTCCTGTCCTCTTCTTACTCTTATATATTTTGTTGACAGATTTTTGTTCTACCAACGATTGTTCCTTTTATGCACAGTTATCTATCAGGGCCTGAAGGTTCTCTAGCTCCTTTTTGTTACATAGTAACTTAATGAAAAATTGTAAAAACAGTTTTGTTTCTTCATCTACCCCTACCTCCTTCATGGGTCTACTGATGTTGATGTGCGTCCCTTTAAAAACCCCTTTCGCGCTTCAAAAAAATTCTCTTTCATGCACTGTAAATCCAATCCATCTTTTCTCCCAGGTGCCTTACAAATCCAAAGGTTAGTATCTGGCTTCTCTCCTTTATCCTCATTAGTGGCTATGCTGCTCCTAGTGACCACATTCACGCTAGGATCTTCCTCACGAGTTTCTTCTCTAACCATTTGAATATTTTTCATAAGATTTTGTCCTTTTCTCCTGCATCTTAGAAACTAAAACAGGGAAATATTCTATTACATGGTCAAAGTATCTACAATACCTCGATGATTTTCGCATCAGATTTGGGCAGTCGTGCACATAGTGACCAGCATCTCTGCAGTTGTAGCAAATAACCTACCCACTTCCTCAACCATAAATCCACCTCCTCTTCCTCTTCCTCTATTCTATAATCCACCGCACCCAGACGAGGATGATAGTGAGGTAGGTTCAGCCTGCATTCTAAATATTTCAGCTTTGTCCAATGTCATGTCAAAAGTGTGATAGTGTTTCTCATCATGCCCCAACGACGAGAATAATCTACAAAACAGTTGCTTCACTCAGCTTGTTACTTTCTGACCCTTAGACATAAATATGTTGTATAAAAACTTGTAACCTGACAAATCGCACACCATACTAGCCCTGTTGCACCCTTCAGTGGGCTTGGTCCTCCAACATTCGGATAATAATTAAATATAGGACATTGACCAGTATGGTTCCCAATGGATTTAAATCATACACACCAAACCTCAGCGCACACCTCCTTTCCCTTATATTTCCACAGATTATGAATCTCCAAATGCATCACTTCTAACTGACTCTGAATCTGTTGAATTCCAAGCACAACATGTGTTGGCGTAGCTTCTAATTTCATCACAATATCCACAGCCTTAGCCTGTGTGGAAATATTCTATTGACCCAATTGCTAGCACAGATGTGTATCATAGATAGTGAATCCACCATTTCTAATAGTGTGCTTCAGTCTCTGGTCTACCTCCCACATAGATTCATTTGTCTCCTGGTGAATCTCTTTCAATTATGTAATCAATTGTGCATATGAATTAGGCTTGAATTTTTATTTTAGGGCATATCCCCATTCATCCAGAGTGGCATTAGGGTTTTCTTGTACATATCTGATATACCAATCCAATGCATGATCTTGGAAAGCAGTGGCTGACTGCACTTTCTTAACATCATCGCTATTAACCTACTGAGCTCTCCATACAACATCAGTCACAAACCAAAATTTCTCAGTATATTCATTTCAAATACCTCTGAAAGTAGGTAGCTTCATAGACGCGGCCATCTATGTGCCTGGGTGATGGGGAGGTGGTGGTGGAGTGGACGCTTTGTGAGATGAGTGTGGAAGTCGAGTGGATGAGATCTGAAATATGGTTAAGGCTCCCTAATTGTTCAGATTTGGTGAAACTTATTCTCGAGATACTTCCTCTTCTTCAAAGTACGCAGATTCACTAGAACTACTAGTTTTTGGCTCATCCTCACTATCAAATCTACCCTTGACAGGATTGTAAAAAAATCCTTCTTCTAAGTCCACGCGGTAAATTATTCCACTATGCATAAGTGGGCCTCTTTGGGACATTCATGCAATATGTTGGCACAGAGAGCCCTGTTCACATAATAGCATCTTCAGTAATAACTTCAAAGAGTGTAGAAACTTACCTCTAAGACCTTTGAAAAATATTCTTTCTACTTCAGAATATGACACAAACTAATCAATGGAAAATTCAGTCACAAATCCTCCCAAGACAGTATCAATCCAATGATCTATCACGTGAGTGATCTTATTGCTTTTATTTTATAATTTTTGTACTAATTCAGGAGTCCACTCAGTGAATGCGTCGTCCTTCGTGCAAGAATTAAATTCAGTCAATTGCGACAACCACTCATGCAGCTCAGTTGCGAAGGAGCAAAAGAATATCTCATGAACTTATGTATAGATGTACTTCTGAACCCACTTTTTAGTAGATATCTTAGAAATTAAATTCTCTTGGATTCAAGGATATTTCTATCCAACCAATCTTGCAATTCATTCTATGTATGGTTACACAACATTAAATCTCCCTAAAAATGATCCTGGTCCCAACAACGAAACCATTTTTTGGCTTTAGGGGTCTGTTGTGACCAGCAACAACCCCCCTTTTATTTATTATTAGTAATAATACTAAATAAATGGGGACCCTTAGTTAAAAATCCAAAAAAAATCAATTAGGATTTGTTTGCCTTTCAAATAAAACTTTCTATCATAAACTTATAGAAATCCCTTAGAAAGAATATTTAGAAACACTTAAGTTTATGATAGATTATAATAAAATTTCCCTTGAAACAAGATAGCGCATCCATAACAAAATAGTATATATGAAACACATTGATCGCAGATCACATAGCGCAGAAAACAGAAATGATTAATAAATATCTTCTGCGCTTTTGCGATTTTGCGCTTTTGCGATTGTGCGCTTTTGCGATTGTGCGCTTTTGCGATTATGCGCTTTTGCGATGATTTCATTATGCAATTGTGCGCTTTTGCGATTTTGCGCTTTTGCGCTATTGCACTTTTGCGATATGCGCTTTTGCGCTATTGCGCAATTTCCACTTTTGCGCTATTTTTATGACTGCGATGACTTCATTCTGCGATATTGCGACATTGCGATATTGCGAATTTGCACAGCAAATCGCAGATCGCAATGTCACAAATCCATATAAGCGCGCTATCCCAAGGCAATCTTCCCATATGTCAAATCCGTTATGCGCTTTAATGATTATATTAAATGATTGGATTGATTATTAATGTCAAAAGAGATTGTGTTTAGATTGAAAGTCGTTTCACAATTTAAATATTATATTTCATCCGCTTTCACATTCAAAACAGTCTCATCACCTTTCTTATATCATTACTCTCATTTATTCGTAAAATGCAGGCACGAAGGAGCAGACCACTATACAAAGCTTCCACTAAACACTATGGGTAAGAAGGAGAAGAGCTCAAGTTCTGAGAACAAAGAAATGGCTTCGCTATACGCAGACACTGCCTGTAACAAGGACGCTGGTATATCCACTTGGGAGGGAATGTATAAACTGTTAGAAGATGAAAACCCTATGGTGATAAAAGTTACAGCTACAGCAGGTTCAAAGGATACGTCTAAAGCAACCCTTAGAGACTTGGCTTGCTCATTTCTACATAGAATAGCAGCAAGGCCAAGGATTCTCCCATATACAGACATGGTGAGATGGGTGCTGGATAGCACAGATATTTCGGACAGACAGTTCATAACTCCATCTGAAGAGCTAATTGGGTCATTCACCATAGAAGATCTGAGATTAATGTATAAGCTGCCAGAACCTCAGGCAACTTTCAACAAGCAATTTATGGAAGATTTTGCAAAAGAACACTCAAATTTGGCAGAATGCACAAAGGAGTGGACCAAAAGAAGTGAACCATTGAAGAAGAACAACAAGGTATGTACAGCACGAGTTCACTTACCTCTCCTTATTGTTTTACTGCTGCCATGTTATGCAGGCTTTTTGGAAAGCCTGACATAAATATGATCTTACCCGAATGGCTTCCTTTGTTGAATGCGGCTGTTAATTCTACAATTGTAGATTGGGCCAAAATCCTATCTGATAATCTCACCACTGCTATTTTTCATTACCGGTCTAAACGAAATGTTTCCCAGCGGGTTTATCCACCTTTTTATTTATCTTCTTATGTCATGGACGCCATCTGCTATGTCTCTAAATTCCCTGTGATGGGCTGGAAATGGACTATCCACGATCCTTTACCCATTCATGTGTACCATAAAGAACTATGGGAGTCTGAGTTTGTCCCCCATTTTTATCAAATTTGTCATGGAATAATGCTGCCATTGTACAAAACATTGTATAATAAGGATGCCCCGAGGTTATCCTCAGAAATAGAGGTTGATATTCTCCCCGTCGCAAGATGGTTTGGAGAAGAATTGTTCACCTATATTAGGGTTTTTGGAAGTTATGCTTCTCCCCATCTTTTACCCTTATATGTTCCAGATAGACTTGTAGCTCGGGAAATTGCTTATCAGACCTGTGGCCAAGGAGGTATAACAAAAGATTTAAAAGACAAGAAAAAGGGCATTTGGCCACAATTTCCCATAAAATGTGGAACATTTTCACTATTGGATATTGGTCATGCATTTCACGAGATAGGCAACGTTACATGCCTACAGCTGTTCAAATTCTCAAGAAGGTTATTTGACCCAAATGATATTGTTAAGAATTTTACCAATGCAATCAAAATAAGGGAATTTGTCGGGGAGCAGGATCTTTTTGATGATATGTTCCAAGCAAGAAATTCATTCAAAGAAGTTTTGAATTCAGCTCAGGCTCAGCTATCTCCAGAGGAATTCTAGGAATTCAAGCTTTACAGAGAAAGGAGACTAATTCCTATTCCTTTGGATAATCTACGCTTAGAGCCTGCAACGGAACAAACTCCTAGTGTTAGTCTTAACGGCAGTTCAAGTACAAGTAAATCCAAATCAAAATCTGACAGAGATTCTGAACACTCCAATAAGTCTAGAGAAAAGGAAGATAAAATGGAAGAATCCATTAAAGATTCTGCACAATCTAAAGAGCTTACTCAACAACAAATTTTGACTTCTCAACAAGCAAATCCTCCTCCACCCAATGTACAGCAACAACCAGTTACCATTGAGTTAGATAAAGAATGGGAAACATTTAATCAATTGATTAATGTAGAAGGACAGAATGTACAGACCCCTGTCCAGACAACCAAAGTTTTGAACACAGGAACAAGAAACACAGCCGCAGTAACAGAGCACATACCAATCACACCCTCCTCTGAAATTGTACTTAATGTAGAAGACATTCCTCCTCTAGATGTATTTTATAGCCCAAAATACAAAGCAGTAGTAAAGATACAAAGGAAAAAGAGAAAAATAGAAAGTGCAATTGCTACTGAATCAGAACAAGTAGATGTTTTGTGGAAAGATCCTGCCACAGAGCCTACTCATAATCTCACTAAGTTATCTCAAATAACAGGAGCTTATGCTTCTGCAACAATTGATAAAGCAGTTGAGATACAACTTTTGTTAGATGAAAAATAAGAACACGTAAAAGCTCTGCAATAGAAATTGCAACAGGTACAGGCCAATAAGGAAGCACAATTGAGACTTGAAGAGTTACAACAACAACTTCAAGAAATGAAAATAGGACATCAAAAAATCTTAGCTGATAACGACAAAAAAATACAGATTATCCAAGATCAGCATAAGGATGATCCTAAGCTTCCAGAATTCATTTCAGAAACCATCTCTTTGAACAATCAACTGCTGCAACAAGAGGAAGTTTTCTACCAAAAAATATTGCAATGGAATTCTTTGTGCCAAGAAAGCGATAAAATCACAAATCATATCGTAGATTTACGAAATTATTATGATTTGATTAATGAAAAGATCAATGATTATCTAGCATGGCAAAAGACAGAAGAAGGCAGAAAAGCTAGTGCACCCATCATTAACGAGAACCATAAAGAAATACTGTTTAATAATTGGGATGCACAAATCAGAAGGGCAGAAAGGGCAGCAGAGGAGGCATCTACAGCAGCAAACACTCTCACTGATTGTGTAAATGACAATTTACACAAAGCTAACTTGATTTCTGAAACTGTTCCAGGATATCTCCCACAGGCAAATCAACTGCAAACAGAATGGAGGCAAAAGGCAGAAGAAAGAGAAAAATCCATCCAAGGGCTGACAATATTGAATTGGGACTCATACTGGATGTACTTGGTAAAGCCACACAGTCAGCACAGTGCGCTCAATTGTATCATCAATGCTACGGAGAAGATTGCTCCTACGCTTGTCGACTCTGTCTTTTCAGGACAGTTGAATTCTGAAGTCGGTCAACCGCATCTTCTCAAAACTATGCTGGATGCCTGCAAGCTAAAAGATCAAGTTAATAGATAGATAGATTTAGTTTTAATTTCACTGTATTTTAGCCTAGGAAAAGGACGGTCATTGAACCGAATCCTTAATTTTTGTAATAAACTATTTTTAGAGTTATTTAAGTAGTATTTAAACCCCTCTCATGCATTTAGAGAGGGGTCCTAGATCTTAATATTTTTGGACTTGGAGATTGCATTTCTGTACTCCATTGTCTTATATATTTTTTGAAAAGGATCGCATCTGGTGATTTTCATGCGGAATTATCTTTGAAGTGTTGCATTTCTGTACGTTGGAATTTGATTTTGCATTATAGTTATTGGATAGAATATCAGATTGCATTTGAAAGCCTTCAAGATGAACAAGGTATTTCTATCTGTTCACTGTTGATCTCTTTTTTTTTATGAGATTCGTTTTAAAATTGCTATCATTTATATGTATATTGGTTTTCACAACGCTTCCTTTTATATATCATTTCTGAGTATAATTGAAACGTTATTTTTCATAGTTACATGTAAATGGTATACAATGATGAATGCAATATGTTTATATAACTCTATTTAATTTCTTAAACAGAGTTATCTTTATTTTTTTCTGCATATTTCAATTTAATTAATAATACATTTTCATGGTTATTGTTGAATTGAAACAATCTTAAGTTGTAATCACATATAGCTACCCGGGTTAATGTTAGAATTTCTTTACCAGTATTTAGCTTAAATTAGATAGTTTTATTTCAGTTAGTCTAGTCCCATTTCCACCCATCCAATCCAATCCATTTAGTTACAAGGAAAATGGTCCTTTAAATCCAGTCGGAGCCACCATACCAAACGGAAAAGGAGCTGCCTTAAGGTCCTGACCGAGTGGTTTTCCCCGATGTTTGAAGCAGAGATTTTCTAGGCTTCAACATTTTTGGCGCTAGAAGGAGGGCCTGAGCTATGAATGGCAAGTAAATCTTTATCCACAAGCCATCCTGAGAGCAAAACACCCTCATTAAATTCTTCAATTTCTTCTGAAATTCAGAATCCAAGAGAAGAAATTGCAGAAAATATTCAGACACCCACTACCAAAATCTCAAAACATTCAGACAAACAACATCTCGAGTCT
This sequence comes from Pinus albicaulis, assembly GCA_034641835.2. NCBI lineage: Eukaryota > Viridiplantae > Streptophyta > Pinopsida > Pinales > Pinaceae > Pinus > Pinus albicaulis. The sequence continues at coordinate 9,001 of JAXQQM020089876.1, read as the reverse complement.
CCTGAAGTTCAAGATATAATTCATAAACTGAAAGGATTCTCATTATCTCTTGAAGAGTCTGAAATATCTGAAGGTAGTGTAACTTCAAAATTCATTCCTTCAAAACCTCTTACTAGGTTGCAAAGTGAAAAACTTGGTATTCCTCCGAAATAATTTCCTTTACCTAGTAAGGGAAAAACAAAAAGAATTCAATCGGAAATAGAAAGTGATACAAGTTCATCATCTCATATTCAATCACCTGTTTCCAAAACCACAACTCAACAAAGTACAGTTGTTTCATCATCATCTCTTCAATCATCATCTCCACAAACATCTTCTCCTCAATCCTCATCAATCTCAACATCATCTATTCCAACAGTTTCTATTCAAATTCCACCAGTTTCTACTATTCCTCCAATAGTCGTCCCAATAATGGCACAGAGACCATGGTCTACTCCAGGAGCAGTCAACATGGCTGCACCTTTACATGATTTACCAGACAATCCTGGAAAATGGCTTCCAAAGTTTAGTCCGGATCTTAACATTCAAGCTGAAGAACATATCAATAATTTTATGCTGGCTATTAATTTGAATGGAGTCATACATGAAGATGTTGTAGTTAGATTATTCCCATATACTCTTCAGGGAGTAGCAGGATCATGGTATTTTTCATTACCATCAGGATCTATAACGAGTTGGGACATTTTTGCAGAACATTTTTTGACCAAATTTGGAGATGATCGATCAATTGCAACTTTACTCAATGATCTCTCAAATTTGAAAATAGAACCCAAGGAATTTTATAAAAGAATTCAATGCTAGATTCAACAAACTCTTGAAAAAAATTCATACAGATTCACAACCTAGTGAGCAAGTCAGAATAGAATGGTATATAACTGCCTTACCCTCAAACATAGCAATTTTCGTAGACAGAGCTGCAAAGCCTACATTAGCTGAGAATATGAAAGAAGCTATTGCAGTGGAAAAACGTATCACTTCTTTGGAAAAGAAAAATGCTATTGAAGAAAGGAAATCAAAGAAGGTCAGCTTCAGAGATGATTCAAAGAAAAAGACCAAAGATCCATATGACATGGAAGGTTTACAGAAATTTCTTAAAACCATGTCAAATGAAATGGTTGAAATTAAAAAACAAGTGGCTGAAACTTCTACCAAGAAACCATTCCAAAATTTCAGAAGAAACCAAGTTGAATCTAAACCTCCTAATGTAATCTCTAATGCAGAGTCAGAAGAAGAAGAAGAAGAAGATACATCTATAGTATCAGATCAAGAAGACGAAAATGAAGAAATAGCTGAATTAAATGGAATGTGGGATTTTATTCTCCCTAATTCTGATAGTGAAGAAGATATGCATGTAAGTACTAGGAGTAAATCTACAACAGAACCAGTGCAAACAGTTCCGAAAAAGAAAATTACAACTCCAAGTACCAAAGACAAACCCACTGTAAAGAAAACTTCTCCATTACCTACTCAAAATCAGCCATCTTCTTCTAATCCTCTCACATCAACAGTGAAAACTTTAGTAGTGTCAGATCCTATGGAATACAATATTGTTGAAGACATGAAAAAGATTAAAGCCAACATTTCCTTACATGAACTCAGCAAACTGAAACACCAGCAAAAGTTTCTATTAAAAGAATTAAACGCTACACCAATTGCTCCTTTACCAAGTGGTGTAGTTACAAAAGCAACAAGAGGAACTGGTAAGCCACCAGATAAGGTAAATGCTACTGATACTGTGCTCATTGGGGAAAAGTCAAATTCTCAAACTCCTCCTTTTCTTTTGACTTATGAGATGTACAATAAAAATATGCACAATTGTTTGATTGATTCTGGAGCTTCCTCCAATATAATGCCTACTTCTGTCTGTGCTAAATTGAATATTGAACCACAGAAATCAGCAGTTCATATCGTTCAGTTGGATCGCTCTAAATTCCAAGTGGTAGGAGAAATTAATTCAGTTACTATCAGATTAGCCTCAGATCCTAGGATTGTCCAAATAATTGATATTCTAATTGCTGATATTCTTGAATTCTATGGATTAATCTTGAGTAGGGACTGGTCTGCGAAACTTAACGGTTATATCTCAACCGATTATTCACACATGTGGCTTCCCTACAAAGGGAAACCAAATCAAATCAAAATTGAATGAGAAAAACATATGATGCACACTGTCACTGAATTTGAACAACCTAATGAACCTGCAGCATTCAACAACAATATTCTTGGAGGATATTCTGCTGAATCATTTCTTGGAAATTTGAAAGCTCCTCAATCACCTTTTTCTGTAAATACTTTTGTTTCTCAGATAGAAATTTTTTCACAATCTGATACTTCCAGAATTGTAAATATTTCGGATGTAATTGTAGTTAAGCCAATAGATAAGTCTTTATTTTGGTCATTATATTTTTATGGATCGAAATCTAGTGATGGAGCTGGAGCTGGATGCATCCTAATTGATCCAAATGGGGAGAAAACCATGCTGTCATGTAGATTAGAATTTGAGTGTACTAACAATACTGTAGAATATGAAGCCTTGGTTCAAGGACTTTATAAAGCTATAGGGTTAGATGTTAAATACTTGAAAGTTTTTGGTGATTCCGAAATTGTCATTAAACAAGTTAGGAATACTATTCATTGCCTTTCAGGACATCTTAAACACTATCAAACCCTAGTACAAGACATCACCACTCATTTTTTAGCATTCAATATTTCTCCTATTCCTAGGAATCAGAATACATCAGCTGACTTGTTAGCTAATGTTGCATCTAAACTCTTACCTGCTGAAGATTGTAGTCCTGATAGGTTTTCTGTAGAATTGATTTTTCGTCCATCAGTCCCAGATAATGTTACAAATTGGAGAGTATTATATCATGATCAAGATATTCTAAATTTCATGACTTCAGAGAAATCATATGATGAGCAAATTATTGACGAAGATGATCATGATTTACAAATTGCTTTAAAAGGTAATGAAAACCCCATTCCAAAATCTGTTGTTAAATTAGAGGATTTATATGACATTAGAGACAGATTCAAGAAAGTTACTAATACGAAACTTCAAAGCTCAACTTTGAAGTTTGAATTAGTAAATCTTGGTTCTGATTCTAAACCTCAAAACGTTAACTTAGGACTCAATTTAACACCGGAGGAAAGGAATGCATTCATTAAAATGCTGAACAAGTATAAAAACGTTTTTGCTTGGAATTACGATGATTTAAAAACATATGATACTTCTATTATTCAACATACAATTCCAATGCTTCCTGATATTAAACCTGTTCAACAGAAGTTGAGAAAGATCCATCCAAATCTCGAAAGTCAAATCAAATCAGAACTTAATAAACTTTTAAAAGCCAAAATCATTTTTCCAGTCAGGCACTCCAATTGGGTTTCCAATATGGTACATGTAAGGAAGAAGAATGGTGATATAAGATTCTGTATTGATTTCAGAAATTTAAATAAGGCATGTTTAAAAGAAAATTTCCCATTGCCAACCATGGAACAGATACTTCAAAAGGTAGCTGGTTCTGAACTTATGTCTTTTCTCGATGGATTTTCGGGCTATAATCAAGTTTTAGTTCACCCAGATGACAGATTGAAAACAAATTTCAGAAAAAAATGGAGAACTTATGCTTATCAGAAAATGCATTTTGGTCTAATAAATGCAGGAGCAACTTTTCAAAGAGCCATGGATATAGCATTCAAAGGTCTTATCAATAAATCAGTTGTTGTTTATCTTGATGACATAACAGTATTTTCAAAAAAGAGAGCCAATCATCTACATGATTTAAAACAAATATTTGAAAGATGTAGAAAGTTTGGTATCTCCTTAAATCCCAAGAAATCTTTCTTTGCTTTAGATGAAGGAAAACTCTTAGGATTTGTTGTGTCAAAAGATGGTATGTATATTGATCCAGATAGAGTGAAAGAAATTTCTGATATTTCTTTACCACATAACAAAAAATCCATGCAATCATTTCTTGGACAAATCAATTTTGTTAAAAGATTTATTCCTGATTTTTCTTTAATTATTTTACCTATGTAAAATATGATCAAGAAGAATTCAATATTCAAATGGACGCATAAAGAAAAAGAAGCTTTTGATTCAATCAAACAAGCGATCATTAATGCACCAGCATTGAATACCCCGGATTTTTCTAAAGATTTTACTTTGTATACTCTGGCCAGTGAAACATCTTATGCAGCCGTTTTAACACAACTCAATGATCAAGAAATCGAAGCACCTATTTCTTTCTTTAGCTCGAATCTGCAAGGAGTTGAGCTTAATTATTCCGATGTTGAAAAACAAGCCTTTGCTGTGTTTAAATCAATTAAACATTTCAGACCTTTTCTCTTGAAGACACATACAAAAATCATTGTCCCATTCTCTGCAGTAAGGCAATTATTAATTCAAAAAGAAGTAGGAGAAAAGAGAGCTAACTGGGTAACAGCCTTGCAAGAGTATGATATTGATATTAAACCAGCTAAGATTGTTAGAGAACAAGGTTTTTGCAGATTATTGGCAGGAGCTCATAACATACCAGAAAATCAAGATTCGAATCAAGATATTCAAGTAAGTCAGATAAGTGTTACAAATTCCGGATCTCAGTATGTTGATCTTATCTATTACTTGAAAAATGGGTATGCTCCTTCTAATCTTAGCTATAAGAGTAAACGTGCTTTAAGGTTAAAGGCTATTAAATACCAGATCATTGATAATGTGTTATTTAGAAAAAAATATGATTCAATTTTATTAAGATGTTTGGAAAAGACTGAAGCTGAAAAGGTTTTGCAGGAATTGCATGATGGACCAGCAGGAGGTCATTTTGGAGGTGATACCACGGCTCACAAAATAATTCGCGCTGGTTATTACTGGCCTACCCTTTTTAAAGATACGCATGATTACGTTAGGAAGTGCCAAATTTGTCAAACTGCAAGTGGAAGACAAAGGAAACCAGCTTTTCCTTTACAACCAGTAACTATTGAGCAACCATTCGAACAATAGGGGCTTGACATTATTGGTGAGATAGTACCTCATTCTTCCAAACAGCACAAGTACATCCTTACTGCAACTGATTACTTTACAAAATGGGTAGAGGCAATCCCATTGAAGGTAGCCAATTCTGATGCAATTATTGATTTTATAGATCAATTCATCATAACCAGGTTTGGTGTACCTCAAGCTCTTGTCTTTGATAATGCATCTTACTTCTCTAGAAATAGTTTAATTGAATTTGCAGTCAAAAGAGGTTTCAAATTAAAATATTCAGCAAATTATTATCCACAAGGTAATGGTTTGGCTGAATCCACTAATAAAAGCCTTATCAAAATCATTAAAAGGACCATTGATCAAAATCAAAAGAATTGGCACAAATCTTTAATCTTTGCGTTATGGGCTGATCGTATCACTGAAAAAGCTTCAATAGGGACTTCACCTTTCAATCTGGTTTATGGAAAAGAAGTTGTGATACCATCAAACTTAACACTTCCATCATTAGCCCTAGTGCAGTTTATTGAAGAAAATCCTTCATCATCCATTCAATTGAGATATGATCAAATTCTTAAACTAGAAGAAGATAGGGATAAAGCAAAAATTACTCATAAAAAACATCAACAACTTGTAAAATCTTCTTTTGATGCAAGTTCTACCGGCTCAAAAATTTTGTCAATTGGTGATCTCGTTTTGAAATGGGACAAAGCACACGAAGAAAAAGGTAAACATACCAAATTTCAGAAAATGTGGCTGGGACCATTTCAGATCGTTGACAAGATAAGCTCAAATACATTTATACTCCAAGATCTAACGGGTAAGAGAGAGTCTCTTCCTGTAAATGGGCTTATCTTGAAAAAATTCTTTTCATAAGGAGGTAACCCCTTCTTAAACTGTATATATTTCTTTCTGCAAAGTTTTTGATTGTTTTTGTTTTTACAAATAAAGGTTGTTTATGAGTCTCTGATTGACTGTTTACTATTTGAGAAATTTTTTTCGGAAAAATATTATAAATATTTATTTTGTGTAAATAAGAATTTTTAAAGTAATGATTACAGTTTTTGAATAGTTTAAAATAAGATGTTAAACTTTGAAAAGATTATTTCAATCATTTACATGATCTTTTGAAAACTTGAGGAAAATGTATATCATTATAAGGTTTATTAAGCAGAGAAAGGTTATCTATAAAAGTATAGATTTTTTCAAAGTTTTGGAATTCAAAAAACTCTGAAAAATTGTCATCCATTGATTCTTAAGGATAAAACTATTTCACCCCATCCATTTAAGTTGTGATTTTTTAGAATGTAATTCTAAGAAATTATACAAAATTTTAAGAGATAAGAGGTCTCATTACGAGCCGACTTACCATGTTCATAAGGAGTAATAAAACTGACATTACCAATACTGCATACCAAAACAGGGTAATGGCTTATAAATATAAGACAAAGGGTCTCATCATGAGCCAGCTTGTTCAGTGTAATTATAACTAGTGAATGGCATTGTTATTAACTGGCTGCCAAACCAGAACAATGGCTCTTAAGATAAAAATAAATAAAAGACAAAAAACATGAGATAATAGGTCTTATGAATTTATCTTTTAAAAGATCATAATTTTAGTTGGATGGGACAATGAATGGTTGATGGTTTAAAGGTAACCCTGTCGAGACTATGAACGTTTGCTGGTAGCAGAGGCAATACCTATGGCAATAGAGTATGTTATAAAACCAAAACTTGGAGGGATCCACTTACTTCATTATTAACACCAATCAAAGCTTGATATAACCCAAAATGTTTTTATTTCTTAAGGAATTAGACAGAAATTATGAAATGATTTTTATTTTTCTTTTTCATAGCAACATTTTATTTGAATTATCCTAAGATAGTTTTCATTATCTTTAAAAACTTTTACTTACTAAAGATAGAATGTTCATTTTATTTTTTCAGAGATAACTGTTTCTTTCAGTGAATCGCCAATTGTTGTGACCAGCAACAACCCCCCTTTTATTTATTATTAGTAATAATACTAAATAAATGGGGACCCTTAGTTAAAAATCCAAAAAAAAATCAATTAGGATTTATTTGCCTTTCAAATAAAACTTTCTATCATAAACTTGTAGAAATCCCTTAGAAAGAATATTTAGAAACACTTAAGTTTATGATAGATTATAATAAAATTGCTCTTGAAACAAGATAGCGCATCCATAACAAAATAGTATATATAAAACGCATTGATCGTAGATCGCATAGCGCAGAAAACAGAAATGATTAATAAAAATATTTTGCACTCTTATCAATTATGCGCTTTTGCGATTCTGCGCTTTTGCGATTCTGCGCTTTTTGCGATATCAACAACTTCCACTTTTGCGCTATTTTATGATCGCGATGACTTCATTTCATGCAATCTGCGATATTGTGCAGCAAATCGCAGATCGCAATGTCGCAGATTCATGGAGACGCGCTATCCCGAGGCAATCTTTCCAGATGTCAAATCTGTTATGCGCTTTAATGACTATATTAAATGATTGGATTGATTATTAATGTGAAAAGAGATTGTGTTTAGATTGAAAGTCGTTTCACAATTTAAAATATTATATTTCATCCGCGTTCATATTCAAAACAGTCTCATCACCTTTCTTATATCATTACTCTCATTTATTCGTAAAACGTAGGCACGAAGGAGTAGACCACTATACAAGGCTTCCGATATATACTATGGGTAAGAAGGAGAAGAGCTCAAGTTCTGAGAACAAAGAAATGGCTTCGCTATACGCAAACACCGTCTGTAACAAGGATGCGGGTATATCCACTTGGGAAGGAATGTACAATCTGTTAGAAGATGAAAACCCTGTGGTGATAAAAGTTGTAGCTACAGTAGGTTCCAAGGATTCGTCTGAAGCAACTCTTAGAGACTTGGCGTGCTCATTTCTGCATAGAATAGCAACAAGGCCAAGGATTCTCCCATACACAGACATGGTGAGATGGGTATTGGATAGCACAGATATTTCAGACAGGCAATTCAAGACTCCGTCTGAAGAGCTAATTGGGTCATTCACCATAGAAGATCTGAGATTAATGTATAAGTTGCCAGAACCTCAGGCAACTTTCAACAAGAAATTTATGGAAGAGATTGCCAAAGAACACTCAAATTTGGCATGCACAAAGGAGTGGGACCAAAAGAAGGAACCATTGAAGAAAAACAAACAAGGTATGTACAAGACAGTTCACTTACCTCTCCTTATTGTTTTACTGCTGCCATGTTATGCAGGCTTTTCGGAAAGCCTGACATAAATATGATCTTACCCGAATGGCTTCCTTTGTTGAATGCGGCTGTTAATTCTACAATTATTGATTGGGCCAAAATCCTATCTGATAATCTCCCCACTGCTATTTTTCATTACCGGTCTAAACGAAATGTTTCCCAGCAGGTTTATCCGCCTTTTTATTTATCTACTTATGTCATGGACGCTATCTGTTTTGTCTCTAAATTCCCTGTGATGGGTTGGCAATGGACTATCCACGATCCTTTGCCTATTCATGTGTACCATAAGGAACTATGGGAGTCTAATTTTTTCCCCCATTTTTACCAAATTTTCCATGGTGTAATGCTGCCATTGTACAGAACATTGCATAATAAGGATGCCCCAAGGTTATCCCCAGAAACAGAGGTTGACATTCTCCCCGTCGCAAGATGGTTTGGAGAAGAATTGTTCACTTATATTAGGTTTTGGAAGTTATGCTTCTCCCCATGTATTACCCCTATATGTTCCAGATAGGCTTGTAGCTCGGGAAATTGCTTATCAGACTTGTGGCCAGGGAGGTATGACAAAAGATTTAAAAGAGAAGAAAAAGGGCATTTGGCCACAATTTCCCATAAAATGTGGAACATTTTCACTGTTTGATATTGGTCATGCATTTCAAGAGATAGGTAACGTTACATGCCTACAGTTGTTCAAATTCTCAAGAAGGTTATTTGACCAAAATGATATTGTTAAGAATTTTACCAATGCAATC